>RJWH01001890.1:31893-298124 GCA_004363575.1 Solenodon paradoxus | reverse complement strand
TTAAACGTAGCACAGAGGACTATGTGTAGGAAATGTTAAAACCAAATAAAGACAACGAAAATATTTACTGTCTCTTCATAATTACCCTGGTATGCTTCTTTTCAGAAAAAAAAATACTGAAAATATGATCAAATGTTTAATCATCTTGGAATCTAGTAATATTGATTTTATTCTTATAGCCCTAGTTGAGTCACTTAATGAAGTATTTGCCATTTCTCTTTGTTGCTGTTTCTCAGACAAAAATAAGAAACTTAGTGCTTTACATAATGCTTCTAGGATTGATCTCTGATCTAGAAACAAAATAAAAGAATAAGATTGTCTTCATTCATTTGAATCAGTGTTCAAAATATATTTATTCAAGTACCATTTTGACAAATACGGGAGAAAAAAAGTTCTATTATTTAATTCTTTTGAGAAACACTGTTTACTGTATTCCTACTAAAAATGGAGATTATACCACTATTAACACTTAAATGTTCTGATAAGCCTTGCAGTAAAAACTCCATTTGTCTCTTAAGCCCAGTTTTTCTCAAATATATTTGACCTTGAAACACCTTTTCTCCACCAATAATATGCATTAACAATATGTAAACTTACACCCACACAGAAGAATCTTTGTATGACTGTCTCCTAGTGATACCTATATTGAAGATTTGGGGGTTTAACTGTTGCATTATATAAAATCTGTACTATCTGAGTTTTTAACTCTATCACCATCTCTCACTTTAGCTACATTTTCAGTGGTAAGTGGTTTCACAGTATGGTTATATGCTCTTGATCTGTTTTTTACCAAGTCAATTCAAAATAATTTTTTTCTTACAGAAAAATAAACATACTGGAATCAAAAAATCAGTAGATCTAGATTCATTCTAAACTGCAACACCGTTTAGTTCCAGGATTAGCATCTGTGCCTGAGTATCACCATACTTCATTTCATCTATCTAAATTTTAATTATGCCATATACCAGAAAGTTTGTGCTGGAAAAATACTATTTACACCATTACATTTGATTATAAAGCACAGTTCTGGGCATCACTTCAATATAGACAAATCTCCATTTATACAACCCCTACCATTATAACATCCAGAATAGAATAATAATAGATCCACCAAGTTTGGTATTTTCCTTCTCTGTTTTTTGAACTTTAACAATGTGATAAAAAAGGGTATATTTTTTTAAATATTTTAATGATTTATTTAGATTGTGTTTCATTTCTTAAAGTAATAAAAGAGACTATTTAAAAATGCTATCGTGCTTTAAATGAACTTTGATTTATTAGTGAATATACTGTTTCTTAAAGAGAAAAGGGCCATGTCTTCTTAACTATTTTTGATTTCTTGTCAAGAATGAGCATATATGTCTTGACTTCACTGCAAGAGAAGATTTATATTTTATCTCTTCTTTGTTTCTACATTTGTTTCTCCTTATTGATAAATTTAGACTATTTTTGTTTTATGAGTTGATAATTCATATCTGAATAATTGTACACTATCCTCAAAAAACTTTCATGTTGGTTTTGTGTTACCAGCTTTAAATTTAGTTTCTCATTTTATGACTCAACTAAGTATAATAATATTATCTGAGAGATGGCATTATCTAAATCATGTTCTAGATTATTGCCACCATCAACTTATGACAATATAGTTAATAGAAGAAATATTTTTGCTATAAAAGAAAAGAAAAAATATTTGCTGAACAAAACGTGCTTCCTATAAGTTGTTAGGTTGAAAAAACAAAAACAAAACTTTGGACAATGTTGAAAACATCTAAGAGTCTTGTCCTTACAAGAATGTTTGGCATGCATGCAGGGTACATGGATAAGCTTTATTCAGGATATGGGAAATGCTCATTAGTCATTCTGCTTTCACAGCTTCTGGTAAAAATACTTGTTATATAGAGACTGACCTGCTCTGGCTAACATGTGTTGTGATAATTATAAAAGTTACATTTGGAGAAGTGACAGATAAAAAGTAATAACAGGCATAAATTCGATATAATCCGATGATCCCTATAAAAACAAAGTAGGTATCAGGAACATGGAAATGAAACATTACAAACAGCTTTGAAATAAACAGCAATATGGAATGTTGTAATTTAGAAAATATGTATTTTGTTGAGTACAGCACATTTTAGAATATAATTGCTTGATTAAATTTATACACGAATGAAAGAAACTTAATTACTAGAATGTGAGTGAACTAAATGTAATTCTGAGGTTATAATAAGTGGCTCTTGTCTTTTCCTTTCTCCCTTAAGAAACTGACTCATGGTCTAAAAGGAATAAACTGTATGAACCTCAAATTGGCTTTTTTTGTCTACAGACTTAGTTTAAGAAACTGTAAAATGAGTATTAATGTATGAATAATCATGTTGTGTAATAACACTTGAATACACCTATGGATAGATTATAAATTATTTGAAATCAGTATTTTGTAATAATTCTTAATAAGGTCAAAGGGCTGTTTAATGTAAGCTTATGATGTTGGTAAGATTATAGTCTTCTATTCCTTTTTCAAGTTTATACTATCTCTTGCTTTTTCACATATTATTTTCCAAAAGGTTTGTCTTGGTTTCATAAAAGTGAAGCAAGATTAATTTAATGATAGGAATTCACTGATCCTATCATTCAGCAAACATTTGGAGGTTCCTACCAACAGTAAGTAGGGCAGCATGACTGGGCCAGTAGTGTTGAAGGCAGGAGGCAGAATCCCATTGGCCCTCTCAGATTCTTTAATGGAGTAATGGAGTTAATCCAGTGTGGCTGAAGTTCTTCTAGCTGAGTGAGAAGCCGTCACTCAGCACTTTATTTTTTAAGGGAATATTATTTTTAAAGGGATCTTACTAAGCTTCTAGTATAGTGTAGAAGACTGTTATAGGAGAAAACATAGGACTCTTTCTTTAAACTCCACTTTAAAAAAAATCTGAAGTGAAATGTGCTATGTTAAAATTTGAAAGATGGATTAAATAACTTACTGGAAAGGTAGCAATTGTGGAGATTTGGGAAGAGTTTTCTAACACAAATAAACACATGAAGGTACAAATGAATGACTGTGGATTATTATCTTCTTTATTTGATTATCATCATCAACATAATTATTCCAAAACGAATATATATATTTAATGCATTATAAACAAATGCTAATTTTTGTGATGGATACCTGGAATTTATGATGCAATTTTCCTTCAGTAAAATAAATTAAAAATAAAACCAATATATAATTGCATTAATTTTATAAAGATTTCAAGAAAATTGAGTAATAGGACTTAAAATATAGAAAACGTCCATCTACTTCACTCCCTAATTTAAAGATAAGAATAGTCATTTCATTTCTCTAGTTAATGTTCCATGTATTCACCTTTAAATATTGTAAATGGTTGCATATTTTAAGTAAATATTTTCCATCTTAGATACTTAGCCTGACCTGATTTTTTTTATGTGACTATCTTGAAACAACTCCCAAGGAAATCACAGATATCTTCCTCCTTTGTAATTGCCATATAATTTCCCATTATATTATATACATATTTTTTATATATATATAATGTAATCATTCTCAGAGACAAATATGTCAATTCCACTTTTTTTCTATTATAATCAAAGTTACAGTGGATATTCTTATACCTAAAATTCTAAGTTCAAATGGAAATATTCAAGATAGAATTAGAAGCATTGTATCAAATGCATGAACATTTTCTAATTTCTAAGCATAACTTTTTCTAATAATTTACTACCCATCTAATTGCCCTTTGTCAAATATTTATCAAATTTGTAATACTACCAGAAGATATGCCACTGGCTATCTTCTCATACTCTTACAGGTACTAGGCACTTTCCAACTTTCACATTGTTGACAGATGATTCTATAAATTTTGAACATTTTTTTATTAAATAAATTTAAGAGCTCAGAATCAAAGACCTTTAGGAGTAAAGTAAAAGTTTGAATTAGAGTAGAAGAAAGTATCGGAGTGGTAGAGAGATTGGAAACTTGGAAAGAATATGCTTTGCTACATTAAATATCGAAAGTTAGATTTTTTTGGAGAACTCTGCCAAATAAAAGAAAATTATCACTTGAGGACCATCTGTTTGAGACCTTGCTATACAGGAAGAAGTCTTTAGCAGGAAGAGAGTCAGGCAAACACTTTTCTTGTTCCCCATATTAGAGTCTCTGTTCTCTTGCATGTATTCTCAAGGTCAGTCCTTGTCAATGCACAGACTCAGATCCATATGTGAACATCCTATTTTAAGGACTGAGGTGTGAGAAAATCACTGTCTATTACCTCAGCACAAGATAAGTTATATCATACTCTGTAGAAAAGTCACTCATCACAGCTAGAGTTAGGACGATAAAAGGTAAAGCATTTATAAGAAATTTGACATGTTTTCTACTACTTTTATGCAAAATAATATGGTTCGCTGCAACATCTGAGCTTTTAAAAAGTAGCAATTACCTTTCCAGCAAAATCATGAATTTTAGTTTTTCACTCCATATTCTACTACTTTTCTATTTCATCTGACACAATGCTAAAATGTATATAACTGGATTTTTTTCTTAAAAACTTTTTTTTAGCTTTTGGTAGATGATAGGATGGTCTCCCCATGCCCCAAAAGGCATGGGTGATGCCATTTGTGTGTGGCATTTGAGCAGGATTCTCCACTGGCCTGTCTCAGTGTTTCCTGGTGACTGGGAGGCAGGTCCTAGGCACTTTTCTCAGTCTCCTCAGATAAGAATTCTCATTGTTTTTAACTGTCTACATTAACATCTTAATGAATTTCTAAACAAACTCTTTGCCTCCAGACTCTGAGTGAATGTCAGCAGTGCCATGCCATGAATCTGAAAGTTCAACCTGCCTCCAAGATGCAATTACCCTCATCCCCTTATAAATTAGCCAAGACCTGGCTTACTCTTTACCAGGGCTGGCTTACTCCTTTACTGAACCAGCCCACGTAGAAGTTCCAAATAAACTCTTGGATATTCAAAACATTTCTCTGGGCCACTCCTTCCACACTCCCAAATGGAACCCCAAATCTTTGAGGAACCCTAACAGTAGGCATTTAACTTAATATGTTTTAAGTGGCAATGCTTTGCTGTATTAACTGGGTCGTCCTTCAACTGAATGGGCAGATTTATTTAAAAAAAATTAAAATATCAGTACATACATACACGTGTGTGTGTATGTATGTATATATGTGTGTGTATATATAATCTAATGTGGCAAAATTTCCCCTTTGTCCTTATGATACCCAACTGGGATATAGGTGGTGACATAGCTTATGGCCATGAGCCTGAAGGTTATTACTAATTTTCTTTAAAGGTATCTCTGACTTGCACTGAAAGACTAACTTTAATATCCTTGAGGATGTTAAATATTTATGAGACTTTAGAAATTTAGCACAGTTTTAGTGAGCAAAAGAGAGCAATTACTTTTCCAAATTCAGTCTACCTTTTCTTTAAGAGTTCTTTCAATCCCTCATTGCTCTAGTTTCTCACTGTTTCTAATTTACAAACACGTGAACGTGATATAAATTCTTGCAGGATGGATTTTATGACTAATCCAAAGTCAGTCGTTGGCCAACTAGTAACTAAGCCAATTTTGATGGATAGTGTAATTTAGAAAATTAATATAAATATGAAAATTAGAATTATCTGATATTGTAAGTCTCAAATTTGAGACTTACAATGTACATTCACAGGGAAATTACTGTAATGTGCAAACACTCTAGTTTCCTAATAGGTTGTCTCTGAAAAAGTTTTTTCATGTGTCTCCTTTACACATATACAGAACTATTTATTTCTGACACTCTAGTCATCGGATGATTTTTTTTTCCACACCAAGTAATTCTGATACCAGCTGGGGTGTCCCATAATTAAACTCAATTCTGACACTAGCTACCTGGAGATAGATAGCATCAGATTCTACAAGTTAAGGGGATTGCCACCTCCTACACACCATTTCAGATGCCAGTGACAAGTAAAAGATCCTCTATGACTTTGTCCAACTTGGTTACTAGTTACAGATTAGAGGTTCCTATCACCACCACCTCCTTGAATTCTATTATTGCTAGAGTAGCTCATAGAACTCTGGGAAACCTTTGTATTTACCAGTTCATTATAGGGTATGATAAAGAATACAGATGACTAATCAAATGAAGAGATACATAGGGTAAAGTCTAGGAGGATCCTGAGTGCAGGAGTTTCTGCCCCCATGGAGGTGATATGTGTTCATCTAACTGGAAGCTCTTTAAAACCCCTAATATTTGACTTCCTCATGTAGGCATGATCAATTGTTGCCTCCATTTCTAGTATTTCCACTCTTTGAAGGAAGGAGATAGGGCTTAAAATTGCTAGTTTCTAGTCATGGCTTACTCTTGTGATAAGTCCCTCTCCATGAGCTCATCTGGAGTATCTTGCCTCCTTAGAACAAAGATGCTGCTAATGCTTTATCATACAGGAGATGACAAGGGTATTAGGAACCCTGTGTCAGAGATGGGGTCAGAAAACAAGTGATGCTCTTACCACTTAGGATATTAAAAGAGTTTTCAGAGTTCTGTGTCAATATCTGGGATAGAGATGCAGTAGGTATATAGAAAATCTAGATATATTTTCTATTTGATCTAAGTAAAGTTATACTAATAATGCCTGCCCCATTAAGTTGTGTTTATCAGCCAACAAGAAGCAAAAACTATCTCATATCTCAGTGAATGCCATTAATAGAGAAAGGATATTTGCTAATTATTTCCTTGATCCTACTATAACTATGGTTGGTTCAGCAGAGGGCAAGTGCCTTATTGTCTCCTTGGACTTTTGATGTTGCATGATGGTCTGCTAAAATGGATGGCCTATCTTGTTCACAATTTTTTAAATCAAATAAGTATGAAGTACTCACATCCCACCGCCTAGCTTTCATTGTGAGAAAGTACCTTTAGTACCTTCTTCCTTCTCTTGATATAGCAAAATTTTTCCTCCTAGAATTTATCACCTCAAAGCTCCTTCACCATATGCTCTTATTGTCCACCTCAGCCCATTAGGCTCTAGACTAAAATAGTTTCATCTCCTATTTCTTCATGTCATTCAGTAAATCAGAAGATTTTTCTGAACCTTGCTCTCCCCTTCTGTTTCAAAATTAACTTCATATTCTTCAGTCCAAGTCTTGTTATTCTTTTTTATTTTCATTTTTACAAATGCATCTCCAGTCTGCTCTGTTGATTTATTATCTCAAAATTTTTCTCCTCTTATTTATACCTTCTATATTGATTTATTTAATTACTTAGAGTGAATTGATCTTTGTTACTTCCATGATAAGGAAACTTCCATGACTTTCATACTCTGCCTGGACCTAGATCTTCTTTTCTTTCTCATCCCTTCTGTTTTGTTTGACTGCCCTTTTTAAAAGGTACCACTTTGGGGGTGAAGCTATAGCAGGAAAATGATGGATAGTGATGGGAGATATTAGAAAGGTTGTAAGATATCAGGTCAAGCGGGGACTTTAGAAAGCATGGGGTAATTTTAGGATTTAACTAAGTGAAGTCACTGGAGAGTTGTTTTTTTTTTTTTTCCTACCTAGATTTATTGAGATCTAATTGGTATATAAAAATGTGCACATAATGTATAAAATTAGTAAATTTAGACATAACTATACAATTATGTTATCAATACAATCAAAGTAATATATCCACAACTTTCCTCCATAAAAGGTGCCATTTTGGCTTCATTTTTGATGTGTGTGTGTAGGTGTGCGAAAAAGAAAAAATATTTTTACCAAGCCCTTGAATGAATTAGTATGAAACAAGTTATTATAGATATTCTGTGGTTAGGAAGGCTTTGTGATAGCTTTTTAATGGATCAAATTAACCATGTTGATCTGCCAAATATGTAGTAATACTTTTAAAAGCCATTGGATATATCACTGGAGCATGATACATTCAAGTTTTTGCTTATAAACAAAGTAGAATGGCTATATATACCTTCATAAACAAAGCAAGAACACATGGACTTAATTTAAAATATGAGGTTCACTATTTTGTTCTAATTGGTCAATGTAATTGGATATTGTATGAGTGACATGTTTCTCATATGAGTTGATAGTGTGACATTGGTTGATTCTGGATAACCCTGTATGTTACCTAGAATTTCTATAAGGTTGTCACGATTATTCAGGTGTTGTCCCCTTCAGGAAATGTTTATTTTTAAATAACATTCTCTTTGAGCATGAATATGATAAACAGTTGTGTTAACGTAGTGCACATAAGAAATATTTAGTCTGCATCTCTGGTTCCTGGCCCCATAACCCTTTGAATTTTTTCAGTGATAAATAAAATGGAAGCCTATTTTGTCCCATTTTTAAATAGATTTAGAAACATAGAAGTAAAGTATACTTTTGTTATTCAATCCTCTTTGCATCACAAGGGAGTTGTATAAGTGAGGTGGTTTTTGAAAAGCACCTCCAAGTGGGTACTGGTTACCAGGGAAAACAACCAACAATAGAAGGTAGAAACTTTCAGCCCTACCTCCTGATTTCTGGGGAAAAGGGAGTGGCTGGAGGATGTATCAGTTATCAATGGTCAATTATATATTCTACTTTTAATGAAGTCTTCATTTAAAGAAAAGCAAACGGATAGGGAGGTGGGTATAAAATCTGGCAAGAGTGGTGCTCTTGGAGAAAACATAGATGCTATGTACTCCTTCCCATGTAACTTGACCTATACATCTCTTCCATGTATCTGTTCCCAAATTATACACTTTTACATTAAACTGTAATCTAGTAAGTAAAATGTTGCTGAGTTCTTTGAGCTTAATGAATTAATCAAATCTAAAGAGAGGAGTCATTGGAACCTCCATTCTATAGCAGGTAGGTTAGAAGCACAAATGACCACCTAGAAGAGATTGACATCTAAAGACAATTGGGGGTTGAGCTGTCTTGTAGGTAGACAGGGATCTGATACTATCTCTGGGTAGATAGTATAGGAACTGATTTGAAATTTAAGACTCCCTGTTGGTGTCTGGATAATTGCTTGGTTATATGGGGAAACACATTCCCCCACCACTGTGGAATTGGGTTCAGAATCCTTAATAGTCTACTATGTAAAAACCTTAATATTTTAATAATGTAAGACACATTACATTTATAATTAAGCCTTGTTGATCTCCATTTAGCAAATAAATCAACTGTGTCAGGGCCCTCTGACTAGCAATTCACCTCACTCCCACCTTATAGCTGTCATTGCCTATACACCAACTCTCCTAGGACTTCTGAGACTCATTTGCATTGCTAATGTTAGGCAAGATTCAAAAAACAACTGAAATCCAGATGGTTGGACAGGTGTCCATTGAGATGGACTGAAAAATTAACTGAAATTGCTCTGCATGGAAAAGTATATAAGAACAGTCAGTCATGGTCATTCAAAAAAAGTGCCTTTTCATCTCTGACTGTTCTAAATATATTCACATATCTACCAGGTAGTATCTACTTGTCGTATGTTATAAAACCCAATATTAATAATATAATAATGGACTCTACACCATTATATGATTCTAAATCCAGAAACCAAAGGGAAACTATTCACAGGTTGGCACTTTCAGCATAGGCATAGTTATCTTCCACTACAATTGATATTGTTCATTTAATAAACCAACCAGAGGGTGCATTATTGTGAAAAAAAATCTGCCAGATAACTTAAAGTTGATATGGAAGATTATTTGTTTTCCACTGAATCAGTGTACTTATTTTTTATTAAACACAGATATACAATGCTAACTTTTAAAAAATGTATTGCAAAGAAGTTTTTCTAAAATTGATTCACATTAATTTCTTTGAATCTTAACCTATTATTCAGAAGTAATCATAATGAATCTACTGCAATGTACCAACTAGATTTTCTCAGCTTTGTCCATCATGAAGTTCAGGGCACAAAAATAGTTGGGGGCTTTCAGAAAAAAAAAATGCTTTTCTGATAATACAACCTTTAATACCTCCTTGTTAATTCTTATTTCATTCTGGGCTCCCCAAAATTGATGCAATTCTTGCACAGAAAACCTTCATTTCAACCCAATAGTCCTAAAAGTCTCAAAATATTCTAGCAAAAACTTTAAATCCAAAGTCTCATTTATATATCCTCTAAGTCATATAGGGAGGAAACTGAAGGTAATACTAATCATAAGACAGATTCCTGCCTTGTTATAAACCCATGAAATTGAGCATGTTATTTGCTTCCAAGATGTAATAGTGAGAAAGGTACAAGCTAAATGTTCCCATTCCAAATGGAATAAATAGAAATGAAAAGGGAGTAACAGATTTTGAGTAATTCCAAAATTCAGTAAGGTGAATTCCATTAAACTTTTAAACTCTATTAAAAAGTTTTAGAAAATAGGAACAGACTTTTTTCTTTTTCTTTTTTCCTTTCTTTTAGCCTCTTTTGCTGTTCTGATCATTAAATTGACATAAAACAGATTAATAGGACAAAAATTTAATTTTGTACATATGGGAATTCCAAATATATGAGACTCAAGCAAGTTGAATAACTGAGACTTATATGCCATTCTGAACTAAGGAATGGAATAGGTGCCCAGGGTGTCAATGGGAAGGAGGGTAATTCACAGGAGAATGACAAGAGCAGATGTTTGGCAATTAGAATTTTGCCCTGAAATGCAGATAGGTCTTTCATATGCAACTTTCACTAATAACAACTCTTTCTGGGTTAGGCCCCATATCTGAAATCTGTTACATAATTAAAAGAGGTAAGAGTTTTTCCTGAATCTGCTGGGATATTTGGGGGTTGTCTATTCTGTTTCCCTTCAATAATAATTCCCTTTATCTCTATGTTCTGTCCTCCAGGCCCACTAGAGCTCTATTCCTTACTCTGCAGCTTTGATGGGCAGGTGCAGGGACCCCCAAGGTGTTACGTGTCCCTGATCTTGACTGGACTTCACAGGGGCAGTCTTCCTAGGTGTCCTTTGCTATCTAGGTAAAAGCAGCCACATAGCTAGTACACTCTGAATGTTGGCAGAGGTTTAGCAGTGTGGACATGGTCAGAGTTTTTACCCATGCCCTCCAGGATAGTTGCCATGGCCTTTGTGGCACTGAGGCCTGCAGAAGCCACACCTTAGGCAGCACAGTGTGTGGAGCAAAGCCCTCTAGGTCAGGTGATGAGCTAGGGCTCATAAGTGTTAGTGGTTCTTCCTTTGCCCTATTTTATTGTCTAGAAGGATTGTTCCTAGTTTTTATTCAAATAATTAATTGTATCTAAACATCTTTTGGCTACACTCAGTGTTTTCTCCTGAAAAGACTTTCTCATTTATAATATAGATAACTTGAGAATTTTCTAAATCTGCTTTCTTTTCTTTTTGGTTAACAATTACATATTTAAATAAATTCTCTTAAATATTAATAAGCTTAGAAATACTTTCAGCTAAGTGTTTAATTTCATCTCTCACAAAGTTTTCAAGATACCAGGACACTAATATGATCCTGCCATGCTCTTTGCCGTTTTATAGAGAGCTGCCTTTCCTCCAGTTTTCAGTAGTTTTCTTTGTTTTCATCCGAGATCTTATCTGGTCTTTGCTGTTTGTGTATCTACCAACTTTGTTTAGGGTTACTTAGTGTCTCTCTTCTTAGTAATCCTATCTCTACAGTTCTCTTATCTTTTTGAAACCTCACAACATTTGTTCATAACCATTAATTCATGGCAATGTAGATTTTTTCAAGCATGAACTTCAAAAATCTTGGAAGCCTCCTCCCACTCTCCAGCTCCATAGCCACTTCTACACAAGACACCAAAATATGTGCTAGTCAGAGTTCTCCAAAGAGCCAGCATAAGTTATCTCTATCTTTATATCATGTTCCTGGATTTACAGAGGTCGATAATAAGTTCTATGACCTACTGTATGCAAATTGGAAAACCAGGAATGCCAGCAGTATAACTTAGTCCTTGTGCTGTGGTCTTAGAATTGAGGGGAACTGATGGTGTGAAGTCATAGTCTGGATTTAAATGTCCAAGATTCAGCAGTGCCCAGTGCCCCAGGGCAGGAGAAGATGATCTTTCAGTTCAAACAAAGAGCACATTTGTGCTATTTCCACCGTTTGTGTTTATTCAGGTCCTAAACTGATTAGATGATTGTCATATACACTGGCAAGGCCTATCTCTTTCTACTTTCTTGTTATTCAAATGTTAATCTCTTCCAGAAACATCTTACAGACACACTTAGAATTTATGTCTTATCAGTTATCTGGTCCTCCATTAGCCTGGTCAGGATAAAATATAAAATTAGCCTTTAGAATATTGCTTTAATGAAATTATATAGGCACATCAGAAAATTATATATAAAATTATTTTTAAATAAAAATTTCTCAGCAAATTAGTAATAAAATGGAGTTTCCTTAATATGATGGAGGATATATCATAAAACCTTTAGAAAACATGCTTATTGATGAAATATTGAAAGCATTTGTCTTCAAATACAAAACAAAACAAGGATATCTACTGTCACCTCTTCTACCCAGCATCACACTAGAAGTCACAGACACTGCAAATTAAATAATCAAAGAAAATATAAATATTGAGAAGACAAAAAATTGTTTCAAGATGATGATGATTTGACTATGTGCATAGGAAACCAGAAGAATTTGTGGATAAACTTTAAGTTAAATTATGTAAAAATATTGATATTGGAATATTTTGACCTACGATAGCAGCAATTTCATGTGAGTCTATCTAAAATAAATCTAGAATTGATAGATTAATTTATTAAAACCTCAAATACATGGTACCATATTTTGCTATGTACAATGCACTCTTTTTATTGGCCAAATTTGAGGAAAATAAGGGAGTACATTATATAAGGGTAGGACTATTTCTGTAACTATATAAATGTTTTTAATTATTTTATTTATGCCTATGATTTAAAAAGTGTAACTTACAAATCAATAATGACATCTGTATGCAAAATAATACCTTGAAATACAATAGTCAGTGTTGTCGAAATTAAGGCAAACTTGCAAGGAAAGCTAGTTGACTAGTGATTCATCAAAATGAAGTGAAGAATGACGTATTGTTGTTCTCCACAGAGTAAGTGTCTTTGACTTGATAGGATAGGTGATGCCAACTTTATTACTTTAGGACAAACAGTGCAACATTTATCTTTGTACACTGTAGGCGGGAACTAGCAATCTAGCTGATATTTTTACAAAAATACAGACATTTCAAACTTTAAGTTAATAGATATTAAATACGCTACAGAATATGCTAGCAACCGAGCTGCCAAGAGACACTTTGGTCGTCCTTCCACAGAGAATGTCATCAGATGGTGGAGGCGACAGGAGAAAAACTTTTTGTAACTTCTATCTGCTCTTGGATTTTGTAATTATTTGATACATAAAATTTCTTGTACCATCATATGTTAAAAAATAAATGCTAAGATCCCTTTATATTACAAGAACACATGTATTAAAATAAAAAAAGAAATTTTAAATGAAAATGCAATTATTCCTGAAAGTTTGGGCCAAAAATGTGGATACTCATATACATGGAA
Source organism: Solenodon paradoxus (assembly GCA_004363575.1). NCBI lineage: Eukaryota > Metazoa > Chordata > Mammalia > Eulipotyphla > Solenodontidae > Solenodon > Solenodon paradoxus. Next base: position 284,599 of record RJWH01001890.1, on the reverse strand, counting down.
GCAAAATATAGTGTGTGTGCATATATAGACCCTGTGTTTTTAGGTCTAGTAAGAACAAATTAGAAAACAAAATTAAAATTTCTATCAAAATTGTTTTTGGCTTTATTGAAGAAATTATTGAAAAGATGCCTCATGCTACTCATTTGCCTGCTTTATGCCCTTTGGGTTAGCAACATATTGATGATTCATAAGAATCATGATTTCTGTGACAGAATATCTTTTAAAGCATCATTTAGAAATGATACAATAAAATATGGAGCCCCATTTACTAACGTGGGTGCAAGATACATAGTAATTTGACCACTTTGAGTGGAACATTTTGGGTAGCCTTTCATTTAGATATGAGATTTTATGTTCTCCTTTTGTCTGTCTTTTGTTTATTTTTCTACTATTTTTGAGATGAAAAAAAAAGACTATCAGATCACCTTGAGTCACCAGGATGGCAGGTTAAAAGTTATCGTAACCTTATGGTTAAACTGTTCAGAATATCTTTTGTGTTGTATTTTCAAAGGCAATATGAGTTGTTTCTTTTCCTATGTGAAACTGAGTTTTGATAAAAACAATATGAAATTCATTAAATTTTCTTATTAACCCTATGTTAACTTGCCTCAAGTGAGAAATCTCTCCCGTAAGTCACCAATCTGCAGGTTAGCAATCTAATTTAGAGCCTTTTATTAAATATTTATCAGTTCAAATAGAAGAATTTTATGACCCTTAATATGGAAGGTGTTTGAGATTTGTGTAGATATAAAAGAGTAGCTCAAAGCATTTGTATGATGCTTATTGTTAGCAACAATTCCCAGGGATGCTACTCTGTGTAAAAATGTCTTAAGCGATATGTAGCCAGGGGACTAGGAAAAAATATTTTACCTTTTATTGAATTCTCAACTGTAAATTCCATATAACCACATCTGAGAGGTACAGAAACACTGGTCATGATCATTTTTTCCAATTATCTCCTGTAGAATATGAATTACATCTCCTACAAAATGTGAATTATGGATGCTTAATCACTGTGTGTGTAAATGAATAAAATGTAGTATAGAAAAATGATTGTTTCCTAAAATACTGTTTCTCCCCAAATTCCAATCTCTCTTCCAACTATACTTACACTCCTGAGAGGGAAGAAAACCTGTGAAATAGTTTGCCTTTGTTGCTCCAATTTTTCTGTTGTATATTTTTTTATGAATGGACATTGTCATAAGGTGGTGTTTTTCTCTATTCTCATTATCCTTCACCCAAGCAGTTATCTCTAATATATCATTTCTCAAATTTTAATTTAAGATGTATGTTTGCCAAAAAGCTATTTTTTAAAAGGGTGCAAGGCAACATTTCTAAATGGTTATAAATAAGCGTCACTGAAGAAGATTGTGGAAGTACAGTTTTCTAGAACCCAAATCAGGGACTTTATTTGGATGTTGAATAGTGTCTTAGGAACTTCCAATTTTATTAACTTTTAATTTCTGGAAACACATACATAAATAGGTAGGCTTAGATCAAGACTTCAGGATCAAATACGAATATGGTCTGCACCTGCCTCAAACTCTAAGGAAATGCACCTCTTCCTCCTCACTGGGCCAGCCTGCTCTCTTCTCAATGCCTCTCTGAATCATAAAAGTTAGAGGGTTATTTTACAGCCATCTGACAGTTATGATGGGTTCATGCAAATAAAATTGAGACTCTACTATATGTAAACTTCTCTAGCTTATTTGGGCTACATTAGTTAAAAAGTAATAATAAAAATTTGCATCCTCAGGTATCTTTCTTTCAAGAAGAAACACAAGCCAATAAACATAGCACACTGTGGAAATTGTGTATTATGTAACTACCATGAGAAAAAGAGCAAGGTAATGTGACTGAGGAATGTACATCTGGTAGGACAAGTGAAATTTTAGATAAACTTCATTGAGAAAGTGACATTTAAACAGAGATTTGAGAGAAGTAGGGATGGAGAAAGTGTATTCCAAGAAGAGGGAGTAGTAACTTAAGCTAAAAGTGTGCCTGTGGTGTTTAAGGAATTCCAGGATGGCTGGTATATTTAGTGTGGTAAATCCGTAGTTTGCAAAAAATTTAGCAAAGAAACAGGGACTCCGATCTTATAAAGTTTCTTGATCCACTTTAAGAACTTATCATTTACTCTCAATGAAATCAGAATCCTTTAAAAATGTTAGAGGAATGACACATTCTTTATTTTTAAAGGAAACACAGGAATGAAAATGAGTAGGCAGGCAGGCAGGGAAAGAGGGATAATGAAGCACTTTATTTTATTTTGTTGTTCATTTTGATTGATCCCTTTCCCCACTACCTACAGGAAGGAATCAGAACCTATGTGGACTGTGCCAGCCAAAGGTGGCTGGTCAAACTCTCCTCCACCAGGGCTCACTCATTAAATCTTTAAAATATCACTCTGGTTCCTGTATCAAGAAGAAATTTAAGAAGAGCAAAGTTGGATTCAGAGATATCATTTGTGCATCTGTTTCCAGAGGTTTAAAATTGGGTAGTAATGGAGGTGTTGAGAAGTTGCTGGATTACACTTAATACATTTGAAGATACTATCACTTAATGCATTTGAAATATACAGCATTTCATAAGAAATGTGGAATGTGACATAAAAGAGAAAAATATGACTCCACGTTTTTGTACTTTACAATTGGAGGGATAGAGCAGTGTGTAAATTAAATGCATTTGGTGGGGATAAATAAAAACCAGTACAGAAGATACTGAGATTTGAGCTATCAATTTCAATGTAGTGGTTTGGAGATACAGAGGATAAAAAGTTTTTAGAAGAAATTTCTAAACTAATAAACAAATATGGAATATTTAATCATTTAGAGAACACTCAGAAGTATAAAGTGGATATGAATACAGAAATAGTGAGTTTACACAAAGAAGAAAAAAGAATACAGATTGAATCCTGGGGGGTACTTCAGAATTAAAAGGATAATGGGAAAGAGAAAATACCAGCAAAGGGAAATGAGAATGTAACCAGAGGGGCGGCATAGAGATGACAAGATTTTCCTACCATTACTCATTGCTGGGTGCCTCATCATTTCTTAATAATTTTATTCTATTCAGGCCTCATTAACTAAAACCTGCATTAAAATATTAGTCAAATATTTTGAATTTGCTATTTCTTTCCTTCTGGTATTCTAATTTATAAATTTCTTGAAATAGTGAGTTCTTTAATGTCAAAACATTTCAAATGGGAAATTAAGAATTATTTGTCTATTGTGTAGGGGGCAAAACCCTTTATTAAGTTGGAAATTGGTCTGAATGTCCCTCAAAGATTTTTTTTTCCCCAAATTAAATACTCCAGCATATAAACTGGATACAATCCAGGAAACAAGTACTGAATCAGAACTGCATTGTTGAATAATTGGCATTTTTTAAGATATATCTTGGATAGTGAAAATTAAAATTATCTCATATTTTCTAATTCTGTGCCCTTGTGACTGCCTGGGCTGTAGTTTCTTCCAATGGGTATTGATTGAACAGGTAATCTATTAAAGTAAATTACAGTGTTAATCATTTTACCTTCCATAGCCTAAAAGAAAATTTAACAATCTCAGTCTACTGACTGATTTTGCATTCTGTTTTCTAGAGTAGTTTATGAGTGCAACTTGGAAGCTCTAAATCTTGTGTTTTTATTAATATTATTTGTTTTTTTTAAATATGTATTAATGAGAACAGTAAAAACATCTTCAGAATTTTTTACTTTCTATTTTATTTACTTTTAAAAGAATTATTGAACATTGGATTATATTATATAGGTTTAAGGCATATATTTATAAATAAGCATCTGTGTATTTATTACATGAATCACCACTAGCAAATGCTTTGTTGATTTTTCTTAATTGATTTTATTGAAAAAATATTGCATTATGACTTTAAATAGGTTTAAAGTATACCTAATAGTAAATCAACATCTGTATATAATACGGTAAATTCATTACTATTTCTCATTTCATTTTATATAATTATGTCTTATTTTTGTTCTTTACCATTTTTGTCATTTATGCATTATTAGTCAACCATATATGTTGTTGTTAATAGTAAAATACCAGATAACTATGAGAAGACTCTGTGTTCAACAAGCACTGCATTACAGACCATGCTTATCTCAGATAAGTATTCAAATTTTTGGCTGAAAACATGGACCATATGGTGATGTAGTAATGCTCCTCAGTAGAAAGTGTAGAAGGCCATCTGCTTTATAGTTTATCAGCTGAAAACCAGTAATAGCCTCTCATATCATCAGAAAATATACTTAACAATATATAGTAATACAGTAATGGCTTTGTCCCTATGTTTCTATTAATGTATGTGTATTTAATTCTACCAGAAAATATAAATGCTATGTAGTTATAATATTCATACCTTATTTTTAATGCTAACTGTAATAGTTATCTACATTTTTAATCTTATAAAGTTATATCATTAGTATAATAATTATAAAATTTAAATTAGGAAGGAGAAAACAAACATGGACTGTGTCAGATACTATGCTCTGCACATTGTCTACTAGTTATTTGTTCTTTACAAGATCCCTGAATAAGGGTTACATTTATCTTAATTTTACAGGTTAGAAAAGTTATAAATAACTAAGAAATATTATTGGCTGAAAGTTTTAAAGACTCAACTGAGATTCAAACCTAGGTCCTTCTAAATGCAGATCCAATTTTTTTTTATGACATCATGAGTTGCTTTTTTGGGAAGACCAACCATCTAGCTCTCTTTAGTCTGATGAGTATCTACATCTTTTCCTTTGGCTTTGCAAGAAGGCGGAGTTGGAGTGGAAAAAAAGAAAGGAATATGAAGACAAGGAGAATTAGGAAAGAGAGGATATAAGGAAAAAGGTGGGTGTATATGAATATATACTCTGATATGCAATAATGAGAATAAAACTTAATTTAGATGTGCTTTTGTATTTTGGTTTTAGGGTTAAAGATTATTGGTAATTTGTAAACATTCATTTTAAAAATGATCTGTAAGGAGTGAGGTTTATATGTAACTGTAGATAACTTCTATTTTAGACATTAGGAGAAATTAGAAAATCCTGAATTTGTGGACATTTTATTCAGCAGAAGAATACTCTATTCAGGCTGTAAGCAAATATCAGGAAGACCTGGCATAAAGATTCAGAGGAAGTAGCTTAAAATAGGACTCTTGGAACCAAGCTAGAAACTCACATAGAAGCCAATGGCTGAGTTTCTGGCAATGAAGAATAAAGCAAGGATCCAGGTGCAGGAACTAGGTTGCAGGTCAAAAAATGACCTACAGCAAAGATAATAATTAATCCTGGACAGCAGGACCAAAACTTCTTATATTCCCCATTACAAAGGGAAAAAGGGCCTCACAGTTTGATCAAGGACTGGACACACGTTGATAACTTAAAATATGCAGGTTTATAAATGCAAGAGTTGCAATTTAGGCTGATCCCTACAGAGCTGATCATATTCACACATTTTCGTTATGGCTCAAGCTGATTATGAAGAGTCCCTTCCTATAACCCTAATTAACTTAAAAGAAACTCTAAAGAACTCAAATTTATCAAGACTTACAAAGGTGGGGATTGCAATAGAATTCTCCATGAGGTATTTGTAGAAATATATCATTCTATAGCATTTAGGCAGTGATAAAAACTTTTGTTTGTCCACAAGAAATTTTGATTGCAAACTTCTGCTTAAGCACCATAGGTCTCATAGGTCTTTGTTAGGCTGACCATATGCAGTGTTTTAAATGGGACAGTAACATTTTTTCATATTTCCCCATCATTCCATCATTTTAATTAAATGTCAATCTTGTTTCATTTTTAATAAACCAGAGCCATCTTTAACATGTTGTAAAAAGTTCAGTTGAGTTGTCACTAGGCCTGGTCTGTTGAGAGGGTTCAAAAGCAGTTGCCCATTTGGCCCACATTAATGATAGTCCAGTTATTGGGCATTTTTGGCACTGGGATGGTTAAAGCACATCTATTTTAGGCAAGACATTTACAGCAGGGCTTTTGGGGTACTAAATATGGTTTTCATCGAAGGTGCCAAAATTCCTTGCACCAGTCTGGCTATTTGTATGAAGTCCTGATGTACCACGTCATTATGATGCAATCACCGACTGGCATTGCATAGTACTAACTAGTTGCTTCCCTGGCTGCTCTACTCCTGCTCAGATTGCTCCACCTCTACCCCTTCCCTCTGTCACCAGCACATTACTGCATTCCATTTTTGCCATCCCAGTGTCCCATTTTAGTCTCAAGGAAACATGATCGGCCTAGTGTTTGCAAAACGTTAATTTTGTTCAGCTATTGTTTCGCTTTTGTTTTTTGGAATGAATTGCACAATACTAGATTTAACAGTTTACCTTTTTAATTGAAAGTAAATGATGGCTGTCGAGTTTGTTCAACTACAAACTACTAAAGAAGATAAAAATCTTAGTCAGTATATTTTTTATGTTGTTCTGTGATCTGAACTTAGAATTTCCAAAATAGATTTTCCGTAGAGAGGTTTTGAAATCTATACAGATTGTGCCATTCTGTAAGACATCTACTTGACTTGGGTAGATTTGATAGTACTCACAAATTCATTAAGGAATTAGTCAAAGCACAATTTGGAGCATTGTGAGACTTCAAGTGATCCACTTGTTGTATTTCTTTTAACGTAAAACTCCAATTCTTCAGAACCTTGTCCTAGTTCTGTTTCCTACTAATGATTAAACATGGGATAAAATTTGAACACCTTTCTCTAGGGTTGAAATTTATCTCTGAATATATTAAACTCCCTGCCCAAAATACAATAGAAAGTAGAGATGCTTTTGGTGTTCGCCCCAGATGTGCTGAAGAGGCGATTGTAAATACTGTCCCCATTCTGCCCCAATTAGGTTGTTTAGTTTTTGTTTTTTTTTAAAGAACTTGAAGTTTATCCATATGCCTTTGGAAGAAGTCCAATGCACCTGTAAAATGAAATGACAGGTATATAGAATAATTTCCCCCAAAGAATAACAAGAGCTATTTTTCAGTGTCAAGTTGTTGACTCATCACAAAGTTAGACATTGTCAATAGAAAGAAATTTTGCTGTGTCCTCTTATGATAAACCATATTAGTCTTTTATATTTCAAAATAAAATCTGAAAAAACTAAATACAGACATAAATATAATGCTGTATACTGACTCAAGAAAAGTTAAAAGAAAAATTAAATCAATTTTACGAAAAGATGATTTTATTCTTGAATATCCAGTGTGATTATGAATTCTCACTGAAGGTTATAAGAAAGGTATTAAGTTAAATAAAATGTTGGTATACTTCGTTAGTATGCTTATGTATTTTTTTTAAATCTCAATAACCTATGAAAGAAGAGTAGTTTCAGGGGTACTAAAGAATTGTCAAGCTATACCATAGCTGCCGAAAGAGCACTAACTTTTCACTTCTACCTTGTAATATAAAAGCACACTCTTTTTATTAGTGTATTATCTCTAATTACATAGCTTCTACATAATGTCTACACATTTGCTATAGAATCAAATAACTAATTTTAAAGTGTCCAATTATTGTCTATTAAATATTTATGTTAGGGCCTTGTACTTGATGCTCTGATGTTATTTGACTGACTTGATTTCATTTAAATTACTTAAATTTGTTTTCACAAATCTGCCAAATTCACAAACTCATTTGAAAAATGATCTCCAAATCTTGACTTAGTTATCTGGAACCACACAGATTAATTGTTTACTTGTTTTACACATTTTTTTATCCTTGTTTTCCTTTGAGCCAGCTAATGTTTTTGGGTTAGTTAAGGCCATGTATTAAAACTTTCCAGAAAGATGGTTAAAAGAGTGGTTATCATTTCATAATTAGAGAGAATATGGTGAAAAAAAGTAGAAAGATTTACTTAACATCATATTGCAAAATAATCAGGGTGAATAGCATTTACTTTGACACTTAGATTTTATGAAGAGGATTATCTTTACCTATTCCAGACAATGATAATTGCCTTAATGATGATTTCTTTATCAATAGTCATATGAAGTGAAAACAGCCTCTGAGATGTAAAATTACTGTTACTTTTAGAGAAAATTTCCATGTTATTGATTCCAAGAAATGGGTCCAAATGCCTTTCAAACAATATTTGTTTATGGATATTAATGGTATTTTTGGAACAATAAAACCATTCCATTTGGCAAATAGTATAGGTGGAAGTCAAATCTTAACACAAACATCATCTGTTCATTTCATTACAAACACTCAGTGGCTTGCAGGTTACCTTGTAATTTGCCATTATTACTTCCATGAGAATATTTTCATGAACACATCTTTCTAATTAGAAGTTTTACCATGAAATTGTCCTACAATCACAAGACAAGACTTTTAATGCTTGATTGTGGATCCCTAGGATTGCATTGTTCATATACTAACACCTTAAAGTAGTTTCATATCCACAAGCAAGGGAGAATCTTGCTTTTAGAATTAAACATTTGCTTTTTAAAAAAAATTCAAACAAGATGTAAAATATACTGTGGCTGGGTGAGAGAAGTGAACTACAATAGCAGCAGATGATACTATGGGTGGGAGAATAGATATTTGCAACTTGATTCCTTTGGTGAGTGGCCTTAAGTTGAAATTCAATATGAGCTAGGACTGTACCTTATACAAAGTCATACAACTGCATAATTTACTTTAGATTATATTGGGAAGGAAACTGATTTGCTTTTCCAGGTAAAATATAGTAGATTGGAAATTCCATGGACAAATCCTGGTGCATGCCTCTGTAAAATATTAGACAATTTCAGTAAATGCACCAATTTTAATATTGAAGATAAACAAGGTGGCCTGGAAATTTATAAAATAATATTTTAAAGGGCTACCAGGTTGGAAGTAACTTATTCTTCTTTTTGCTCTAAACTAACAAGGGAAGTACTCTTCTCTATCCCTGAAGTGCCATAGCTGTGTTTTTGTTTGCGAAGCAAGGCTGAGAGAAACAATGAAAGTCTAGGGGTCAGAAGAGTTCAATTTTACTGACTCTTCCTAATTTTGATCAAATTTATTCAAATTGTATGTCCCTTCCTAACCTAATTCTTCTAATCTAAAATCTGTGGAGTTGAATGAGAAGTGATCTAAAACCTGTCACTTTATCAAACTTTTCTGATGCTCTATCAAGATGGAGTAACCTAGCTGCTACTGCTGTTTTTGTTTTGTTTTTCTTCTGTCATACTGCTGAGAGACAAAAATGGTTTATCTTTTTCCTTTTTCCTGTTCCAACTTATGTTTCTTAATACTTGATTGTGGTTCTGAGTTGAAGTGATTTATGCTCTAGGAATCCCTTTTTCTCTGAATACTAATATTGGATGATGATGATGAAAAAGAGAAACACCTGAGGAAAGAGAGTAGATTTTTTTCTTGCTAAAGGAGTAGTAAGACATACACATTCAATGAAGAACAAAGAAGGAGTAAAAAAGAGGGAAAAAAAAATCCAGGAATAATCTTAGAAAAGGCGTTAGGTTTAAATCTTAATTCATTTGCTCATGAATGTTGAGAATCTGAGTGGAATTTTCACTTAATATTTATTCTAACTTCTTTCAAAGATGTTGTTAAACTTAGGTTTCAAAAATACTCTAACAAGTAGAGTTTTGTCAGAATTTAAGTTTTGCCTTTAAATATACTTACATGAGAGGAATCAGAACTAAAGTGAAAAGAGAGGCAGGGCATGAGGCTTCTGTAGTGCATGCAGAGATCATGTTTGGAAACTATTAATTGTAGAATTACCGGCTTGTTGAGTAAGCAGGTTAAGCAGATGAGCCAAAAATATTGAATAGTTGAGCTCCATACCATGACAGAAAAATCAGCTCCCTGATAACCCAGTTTTGGGATGATGCATTTGGGAATCATACCTTAAAGTTTGGCAATTGCATGTTTTTCCCAGTTCCCCCAGTGATTCTGTAAGCTATTACTGTGCCATAGTCAATTACTCTACTTAATGCACTAGAATTATTTTTTCAACTAAGAACTGGCTAATCCAGCTTATAAATTTGGTTTATTAAATATTTTTGTAAATTTTTATTCCTCAGTAAAATGTGAGCAAAACAAAAATATTGTTTTAAATTATCCTGTGCCCTTATATAAGATCATCTATATTAAGTGCTTCACATATTGATTGATATATTAAGCTTTGCTAAATATTTTATATTGTCATAAATACTACTCTAACAAGATAGAGGAAATAACATCACTTCTAATGCTCTTATTCTAATTGTATCTTGATGAATCACTCCCTCACTGCCCCCAAACCTAGTAATGTAAAATAATCATTTTATATTATAAATTATTTATTTTCTAAGGATTCCAAAAGAGCACATTGAGTTGCTTCTCTCTACTCAAAAGTGTGTATTATTCCAGCATAGAGGACTTAAAGGTAGAAGTGATTCAATGTAGACAGTCTTTATTATCCATAAGATTCATCCAATCACTAATCTGACATCTGGAGTGAAAACTGGTACACTACAGCACCAGTACATGTCTTTTCAGTATGTCTCTATTTGTTCAGAGTATGGAATGATGATACCTCCAGGCAAAATTGCCCAACAAAATTTTAGCCACTCAAATTCCACAGTATATAGCAAAGTTAATATAATATGAATAAAATAGGTTTATCTTATCAATACAAGGTTGATTTAAGATTTGCAGTTCAATAATTGAGATATATACTATACTAAGTGGAAGAGATTTGTGAAAAGGTTAGAGGATATTTTCTGCAAAATAACATGTATAATACTGGACAAAATTGCAAAAGGCACCATTTCTAAAAGTTAATTAAAAACATAAAAACTGAGCAGCATTCTTAAAAAAGTGCTACAACGTTTGTAAGAATATGCAGATGCTCCCATCTCTCTGCCCTGCCATTTAATTACCAAGAATGGTAATTTTACTGACAAAGGCTGATGAGAATGACTGTATTACCAACATAGATGGTACCCTGAAGTCCTACTGTTTATCTGGACAGAACAGATGCAATTAAGAGAGGGAAGAGCAAGCACAAAGTCTTTGCAGCTAAAATTTTCAATTCATTACAAATCTGGAAAATCTTATTTGAACTAGTATTTTAGTTGCAGTAACAAATGAATCATTCTAAAATTTATTGAGAATAGGAAATGAAAAAACATTAAAGGTATTAGATCTTCCCTATACTCCCTATCCTGATTGCATACGGAACTAGTGGAGACTTAACAACTGCCCACTGAGAAGTTAAAGCAAAGGAAAATTTGAAATTACTTCATGTTTGAAGTCATTCTCCAACCTGAGGTTACATCAATTGCTATAGTGTAGAAATACATGAGGTCTGACGTGGTTGAGCACGACATTTACTCTTTTCATTGCCTAAACAATAAGATATATAGAAATAGTGGTGATCCATCAGGATCCAGGTTTACCTATAAAAATAAATATTTAAAAATATGAGGCGCCTAAACTATGGGGAAAGATAAATTCTGAAATTTAAGTGCAGGCAAATTTTCTATACATTTACATTTATATTGTATTAGAGAATCGGGACTATACAAAAAGGAAGAAAATAAATGAAAAATATAGACGAATTGGAGTTGAGATCTATAACTATTTTTATTGATAGGTGACCTTATCTTGTATTTAGAAAATCCTAAACAATCTATTTTTATAAAATAACTCCTTGAACTAATAACTAAATTTAACAAGGTCTCATAATTAAAGGTCTATATGAAAAGAATACATTTTGAACCTAATAATTAACAGCATAAAATGAAATATAAAAAACCAAAATATCTCCATTCAACCTCAAAAAGAATAAAATAGTTTTACTTCAACAAAAGTACAAAATCACTCTGAAAGAAATTCAATAAAAAAAAAAAAAAACATTCATTGATTTCATGGCTCAGAATTTGTAATGTCACTTGGCTCCCAACATACCTATACATTCAATACAGTTTCTATCACAATGGACTTCCTGCTACCCACACCATATACTGATACAAATGTTACATGGAAGTGAAAACAAAAAAAAACGACTCAACTGTGTAAAAGAACATATATGGAAGTCTTAAATTACCTGATTAAAAAATATATAAAACTATAAAGCAACAGTTATCAAAATAATATGAGGAGGATACATATGATCAGTGAAATTGAAAAGGCCAGAAATGAGCCCTCACATTCAAGGTAAACTGATTTTCAACAACTAAATTACCTTAATTCAATATGGATAATATCTTTTTAAGTGCTGTGATAATCCATATTCGTATATAAAAAATATGTGAAACTTGGTTTCAAAATAGAAAATTAGAAAAATATCTGAAAATATATGAAAGAAAACTTTAAAGATGCAAGCAATAATTTATTCAACACTATATTTACTGTAGAGAATATAAAACAAAATTTTATAGAATTGAATGAAGCCAGAAAGAATGGCCTATATAAAGGAGAAAAGGAGAAGATACAAGTAAGTGTATAGAAAATTATATGTGGTCATTTATATCTATGTAATATTTCAGAGTGAAAAACAAAAAGAACCAGCAAAATTTTCACAGTTGGTCTCTTTGAAAAACTATGAACTCAACTGAATGAAAATGGACAGATTGTGTTTTCAGTGTTCTTGCTTGTTTTTAAAATGTCTGTGACTGTTTTTAAAATGTTACAGCATCAGATGTTGTCATCCCAGAAGAGTTTAAGAAATTCTAAAGCAAAAAAAATTGTTCAGTTCCAAGGAGTCAATATTTAGATTAACTTACAAACTTACATTCTTATATCAATATATATTTTTGTATCTGTCATAGAGGCTGAATTGTCAGTGTTAAAAAATCAATATATAAGCAGTGACAACATGGAGACAAAAAGTTTTAGCAGAAATTATAAAGCAGGAAGTCATGGAAAGGAAAAATGAAAAAGCGTGAAATATAAACAAGTTATAGAATAAAGTAAGGTCAGGGATAAGGGCAGGCAGATGAACAACAAAGACAGTTTAGAATTTCTCCAAGGAGCCAAAAAAAGTACCATAGTATCTGAAGATAAATCACTTTACAGATGCATATAATAAATGCAATCAAATTAAAGTTTTTATATTTTTGCTTGTTTGACATTGAAATCTCTGCTATTCTCAGTGAGAATGATGTGAAGAGAATAAACTACACTCAGCAGTATCATTCCACCCATAACCCAACTTCCTTTCTTCTCTAATGATCTGTCTTCCTTCATGTTTATGTCATAATCTTAAAGCTATCATATATTTTTGAATGATGATGGAATACCACATTTGGATAATAGATACTATGTGAATCTTATCATACTCAGCAAAAAATATAAGCAAGTAAGCATGTAGTGTGTGGTATGTGTACATGTATAAGGAAAGGATGATGAATGAGGAAGGAGAGAAAATAACAAAGGCAACTGAGTAATTATGATTCTAAAAAGGGAATACCATAGAGCATATGCACTTCCAGCACTCCCTAAGATTGAAGTACTCACTGCTGCAGCTGCAAGTGACAGTATCTGATAGTTATTAGTTGAGTCTTTCTCTGATACTTGTGGAATAGAGTAATTACACTCAAGCTTATAATTGGTAGCTGGTAGCTTCAGAGGACTAAAGTCTTAGTACCATTGCTTCAAATTTACACAACTCGAATGAGTTAGCTCTAGTTATCCCCATATAATCAACCAAGGACTTTGTTTCAACTCTATCACAATCTAATTATTACCTCTTCACAATCCTACTTCACCCCCTCAAACATACTGATCTCAAAAGCACCCCTTAATAAACTTCCTACTTATACATTTCTAGCTAAGAGTTTGCCTTCTAGCAAACCTGGACTAAGACAATTGGTACCCGAAATAGTCCAAGAATGCAAACCTGAAAATAGGTTTTTGGAGCTGGGTCAGTCACCACCTCACTAACAATTAAAAAAAAAATATCAGTGGTGATTGCTTGAATATAAATACCCTATAGAAAATGGTAGTCCTATGGTTTATATATTTATATTGATGTTAAATGGGATGATATATCCAATGGAAAGAATAAACTATAAAGTGAAATGTATTGGGTGTTTGAGAAATATGAGAGAAAGTATAATCATAGAGAGTATGAACCTGAAGCATTTGCTATATTGGAGACAGAGTAAATGATTCAGGATAAGTAATAACATAAGTTTGAGGACCTCCTACATAGCATATAAAGAAACTCTAATCTTCTGCAGTCAGAAAATAGAAAAAGTTTGGGATATTGCCTAATACTTAATAAGAAAAGTGGCACAACACTTGAGATATTTAAATTCTCTACCTTCAAAATTTTGCAGTTCAAGGTAGGGTTCCTGATTAAGAAAATATGGAATCCTGAAGTATGAAATCATCAACAATGTAACTCTTTGACTTTGCAGAAGTGGTCCATCCATCCCTGTGAAAGACTCGAATTTCCCATTTGCTTCAAGACAAATTTGATGTCTCTGTTTGGCAAGACATGTGTCTCGATCTAACACATCTTCATTCATGGTCACCAGACCAATTATTTAAAGACAGAAAATCCATGAGATTATATGTTCTCTGACATTCCCTAGGGGACATTCATTTACCGAAGCTCTGATAAGAGAATAACTGACTACTGAGAACTATAGTAATGGCTGTCTATTGAAGAATGGGGGTTACGTAGCAATGTTATATAAAAGGACTCTTCAATGGCAGGGGGAATTGGACAGTACTAAAAAGAATGGAAGGCAGACAGTGCTGCTTACTTGAACAAGGTGCAGTCATGGTGACTACTAAGGTCGAAGAGTCAAATTGGAGTCTTATCCAAGAGCTGTGAAAACAATACTTATCAAGGCCAACCTGTGTACATGTACTCCATTAGAGGCATTAAATAACCAAATACATGAGGTCCTCTATCAGCTGACATCAGTCATTTTCTATTAATAGCCACCTCAGTGCTGGTACATAGGTCATATGAAGAGTAGCAGCAGTGATAGCATAATGAATATCATGCATAAGTCTAATAGTATGGGCTCCCACTCACCAAGGAAGATGACCACTACCAAAAACCCAACAGATTAGCTAGACTAAGCCCCTCAATCTATATTATTTCCAGAGGAAGTAGCCAGGTATTTGATAATATGCTTACTATATTAGATCTCTTATATTCTGGAATGATTGATATCTAATGATCAACACTAATGTATATTCCAGTTAAGTTTTGCATTTATTGAAGGACCTCATTCAATCCGTCTTTTCAGCACTGCAAAATATCTTGGATTCCACATAACAGACTGTGCCATCCATCTTGTTGCTAAGAACATAGAGGTGTGGTCATACAACCATGGAATTCACTAGTTCAATTTCATCGCAACCCGATAACCAGAGGTTGCTAGTTTTTCGGTAACCTAACAGGACAGAAGAAGAATCAACTTGAAGAGGATATGATGTAATTTTGAAGTGCTGTTTAGGTACAATTTTAAGAAAGCCCCAAAATCTCTTTCTGAAAGAAAAATCATTATTCTTATTATATCAATAAAATTATTGCCAAAAGAATAGGATTTTCTGGTGAGAGCTAATTGTCATTAGGAATACCTTTTAGATTTGTGGAACATGCAATGCTTCTCTGTGTGGGGTCATTTCTAATTATAAGACACTTGAATGAAATAATTCAGAGTGAAATGATTGGTTGCTCTGCAGAGGTGAGAGGACTCAAGGACTGAAAAGTGAAATGAAATAAAAATTGTTAACTGATGACCAGCTTCACTTAGAGGACTAGGGGACACAATTTAGCTCAAAACAAACTCCAGGGATTTAGTCTCCTAAATGAGCTTACATAGAATGTAGATTATAGAGATATCAGGACTTCTTAGTATTTTAATACAGTAATTATTCCACATCAATAGGGTCAGAAATACAATTCTATTGTGCCATTACTGAATTAAATACTAGCTTTCTTTTTTTTCTTATTTTCAATACCAAAATGGGCAGTGATTGGAGAAACACCTTTCCTTTAATACAAGTTTTTGACAATTGTAGTGACTGGAATGTATGGTTTCTTAAAGAGGTTATGTGCAATTAAAATACTAAGTTTTATTGTACATTGAGTTCACCACCAACAGTCTAATTGTATCTTTTCTCATATAATTGACCTTGTTAATACCTTCTGCCCACCTGTTGCACCTTCCCTTATGGTAATGGATAATTTTGTTTTATAAGCTAATAGTCTGATTTATTTTAACCATTTATTTGATTTCCCTGTATACCACATATGAGTGAAATCATCCATTATTTGTCTTTCTCCTTCTGACATGCTTCACTCAGCATAATTCCCTCTAAGTCTATTCATGTTGCTACAAATGGTAGGATTTCATCTTTTTGGATAGTGGAGTAGCCTTCTGTTATGTATGTATATAACACAGATTCTTTATTCATCTATTAATGGGCATTTAAGGTGTTTCTAGCCCTTGGCTATTGTAAATAATGCTGCAATGAATATGGGATTACATTTATTTACTTCAATAATTATTGCTGTGGTTTTAAATATCAGAAAGAAGATAATATGATCATTTTGAATTTTGATTCTCAATTTTTGAGGAGTCTCTGTATTTTACTAATTTACATTCCCACCAGCAGTATATAAAGTTTCCCTTTTCTCTGTATCTTCCCCAACACATGTTATTTCCAGATTTTTTGATAATAGCCATTTTCACAAATATGAAGTGATATTTTCTTGTTCAGACTTGCATTTCTCTGGAAATGAGATATGCAAAAAAAAAGATTTCAAAGAAAAAAAATGTTGAATTTTTCATTGTAAAACACGAATAATTCTAAAACGCTTCCTAATTTCTGAGATAATAAGATGTGAAAAAGTATGAATTGTCAGATATGATATGACTTATTCAGTAATCAGTCCATAGATACGAACTTGAATGCTTCAGGGCCACTGAATATGTTTGATGTAGTCCATTCTATTATCTTACAGGCACAATGCAAAAAATCACCCATTTCTCCTGCTCTACCAAGTAGAAAGTATTCAGTGAGACATTCTTTTTTTTCACTAAAGATACCTATTTTTTTGATCTTGAATGAAATTCTATGTCTTGAGGATATAAGCTAGCTTATCATCTTACACATGACTCATATATAATTACTATTTTATAAAACTATGCAAAATATATATTGTCTTCCTAATGGAACAAATGCTCATGAGATCCAGATCCTTGACTTTTGAATGGGGAAACTGAGCACATTTTTATACCACATAGGTGACCCTGTACTAAGTGGAAGACAGAGAATTCAGGTATTCACAAAATTTTAGTGGCCCTTAACTGTTGAACACTGGCATGAGTGAAATTCTGTTAAACCCAGATATTAGATAGATAGTCTAACACAAATTACAGTTAATAAATTGTACTTAAAAATTTGTAGAGAGTGTTAGGAGAGATAGGTTTTAATTAAGGAAAACTCCAGGTCTATGCCTTGAAGAAGGTAGATGAGGTCCAGAAATTAGGAACTTTGAAGCTTGTGTTAGTTTGCTAGGACTGTCATAACACAGTAACATAGACTGAATAGTTAGAACAACATAATTCCGCCCCCCACCAATAATTCTGTAAGTCAGAGGGTTTATTTCTTCTAATGGTTTCTCTTTGACATGCCTTCTCTATCTTTTCAGGGTCTTCCCTACAAGATTGTCTGGGTCCTACTTTTATCTTTTTTATGGACACGAGATGTTTTGGATTAGGGTTCACCCATATGACTTCACTTTACCTTATTACTTATCCCCAAATAAAGACCTTACCTCCAAATACAGTCATTCTGAGGGATAAGGGGTTAGGACATCAGTATAAATTCAGGATGGGGGAGGCACAATTCAGCTCACAATAAATCTCAACATATCTAGATTTCTAAATGAATTTAATATACACAGATCACAGGATTACACAAAGGTTGTAATTTCATCATTTATGGGCCTAACCCTGGATCTGAGTGTGATTTTTGCTTCTGTTGTATGATATAACTTCAGAGCTCTTAAGTGCTCAGGGTTTAGAGATGGAGTGGAAATTGATTTGGCTTGTATGTTCTAGAAAGTAACTCTGGGAATTCTTAGACATCCTCTATATCAAATAATAACACATAGGGAATATAGGATATATAATCCACCCTGATACCTAGAATCTGACTGCTAAATAGACATATCGCCAAGAAATTTGGTGGTAGCAATGTGGACACAGATGTAAAATTATATCAGTTCAATGTTACATAAATACATGGTTTTCTCTTTTCTACTAAATGGCCAATTCAGATAGAAACAGCTGCCTAGTTGCCTGCTTTCAACAGGACAGTTGCTCAATAAATTCATGGAAGAGACAGCTGGAGAGAGCTAAGTAAATAAATATAAATGATTTGGGCCATTGAAAAGATTTTCTTAAATGTGTATACATTTTTTTTCATTTTGGATTTGAATGCCTCAGCAGTGGTACAATATTAAGAAAAAAATTAGTAAAATATCTAATGTTCTTAGGAACAAGCAAATTTGTGATTATCATTAATCAGCTCTATGGAAGTCTATGTGAATTAAAGTTCTAAAGCATGGACGCATTAATAGTAATAACACAGTTGCAAAGTATACTTTGAAATTCTCAAAGGCAGTTGATGTCAGATCTCTGAAGTACAAATTGACCTTTGCGAGTTATTGTTCCTTGATATATTTATATTTAACAGATCTGCCATATTTATCCTGATTTTTTTTTAATACTCTAGAAAATTCTGATTATTTAGAAGCAACTGTTCTGGTTCATTGTTATTAGTAGCAGTAGTATTAGTATTAGTATTTTAAAGGAAAGTTGCAGGTAGTAGTGAAGGCCAGTAGGCAGGTAGGCTGGAAGAGAGATGAGGAAGAAGCACTTTGTTTTTATTTAGTTGTACATCTTGGTGGTTCTCCCTGGCTCAGGATGCAAACCCACATCTTTTGGATATATATGGCCTGTGCTTCAGCAAGAGGCAGTTGACCAGATCACTACACCAGGATGTGCCTGCTTCATTTTTTGCTATAAATCTTAATTTACATTCCTGGACCTGTCCTTGTGACCCAGGCCTCTGAGACACTGGTGTGTAAACCAAGCAAAGCCCAAGGACCACAGTTATCAACCCAGGCCTGAGTGAAAAAACAAAATAGACAAATAAAGAGATGCTTATTCCTCCCTGACCCCTCCCATCCTCCTTTAAAAAATGTCCCCCACTTTGTCTCTAAAAAATAATTAAATATATCTTAATTTAAATTTCTACTAATGTTTCTGATGAGAGGCTACCCCTGTGTTTGCTGTTCTAATTTCTGATTCTTGAGTGCTGCTGTAAATGTAACATTCCTGAAAGATAATCTAGAGTAATAAGAAATAACTGGGCTTTTTTCTTTTTCTTTTTCTTTTTTAAAACCTAGCTCCGTAGTCTTGTTTTATCATCAGGCTTTCCCACTCCAGAGGCTTTCTTTATTCATAGCTTAAAATCAAATAATTATCCTGTTCCTCTGAAGAAAAGACATAAAATAAAATGGACACTTTGAGGGAGATTTAAAGAAAAGTTTTAAGAACATACAGTTCAGCTCAGTAGAATATAACATCCCATTTCAAATGTAAAAATTCACAGACAAGCGAGTTTTAAATATACAATCATAACCCAGCTATGATCAGAATAATGTTATAAATAGATGAAACTGATGAAAAACAGTTTGATACTTAATGGATGAGAAAACTGAGGTCTAGGGAAATTAATGCTGTATCCAGTTAATGATAAAAGTTAATGTCAGTATCTGATTTAAATACAAGTTTCTTAAATCCCCAATCATAGATCCTAATATTGTACTATTATAAAAGTATGTCCTGCACTGTTTTTCAGTTGTCTAAATATACAATTAACATAGAATTGTGTAAGTCAAAGATGTAAAACTGCTGATTGGATATACTGAAATATTGCAAAATGATTACCACCATGTGAGCTGTTCCAATGAATCCACTGTGTTTTCACAATGCTTTTTTTATAAAGCATCTTTAGGGTACTATATATATTGCTTTAATTCATCCTCAGAATAACATGTGCAACAGAGAAGAAAAATATTTTAACCACTGAATTTCATTCATAAATAAAGAAACAGAATCCCAGGAATATGAAGTGATTTTAAGATTACACAGTTAGGGCGCACCCTGGTGGAGTAGCAGATTAGTCATCTGCCTTCTGTAAAGAGCACAGACCACATATTCCAGGAACCCATGTTTAAGACCGGGGGTGGAGATGAAAACCAAGATGAACAACTAAATAAAGTGCTTCTTACTCTCCTCTCTTCATTCCTGCCTCCACCTTTCCTTAAAAAATAAATTAATAAATAATGATTGCACAGAAAGAACTAAATTCCAGATCAGACCTTTGCCATTTTACTAAAGAACTTTGATGGTTCCTGCTACCATCAGCTCAATGTCTGAAGCTGTCTGTTAGCCCAGATCAGTGCCTCCTCACAGCCCTCTCTAGTAGAGATCATCCACCACTGCTTAATTAGGCCCACAATGCTGAATCAGCTATGATGCTATTGTATTACATATGTGCTATCAAACAAGTCCCACGATCAAGTGAGGCATAGATCACTTTATAATCTGAGTAACTGAGATTTGATTTAAACCATGTGAAGGATCCCAGTTTTTCTCCCTTCCTCTCCTACTAGAAAGGCATGTAGTAAAAGGGTAAGAGTTTTTATCTTTTTGTCTTCTCCAAGGATATCAATAAGGTTAAATAGAAATAGAACTCAGATTCTCTCTGAAATTTTAACCCAAAGTACAACTGTTTATTTGTTTGTTTTTAAGATTTTTATGTCATTTTCTGCTTTCAAGGACATAATTATGTGTTGAAAACCATATATTTACAAGATACTATAATATATTCTGGGGATTCCATAGTGAGTGTGGCAGTCTTAGTCTAGAATGATTTCTCTTTTTTTTGTTGTCTCTGTAGAACCATAAAGACAGGGAGTAATTTACTAAGATGAAGACTTTCTAAGTGACAATTCAGAGGACAACGAGTTTGCCTGCATCCAGCACTAGATAAGAAGAGAAACTTAATGTGGAGGTAGGTGTTCTTTTGTTTTCCATTTCTGATTTTGTCATGACTTGCTCCTTGTGAAGCTAGGGAAATGTCCTTCTGGGACTCTTTCAGCATTTTGACTTCTGAAGATCTGGAATAAGATAGTCTGGTGGAATCCTGTCTGCTTCCAAGGTATGAGTTATATTTTTCTTGTTGGTCTAGGTGCTTCACATCTCTAAATCATTTTTTTTAAATCTGTTAATCAAAGTGTTCATGAGGAATTATTCCTTAATTTGATTTGCTAGTTATCCATTGAAAACAACATGAACTAAGTTAAATTTGGTACCTTTGTGTCTATGTGACTTCTGAGTGAGGTACAGAATTAGGAAGAAAAGAGACTAATTTAAATTGAATAACGTGCTCTTTCCTCTACTTGGAAATTCTAGTAGAGTAATAGTTTATTTGTAATACTTCTGTTTAATGTAAATTAATTTAATATTAGAGTGAATCATCAAAGTATAATTCTAGGCTAATGCCTCTTGTTCAAAGGAAACAAAGATAATGCTACCAGATCACAAAGTCTGTAGACAAAAGGCTTGTGAGTGAATGGAGATTGATTTGCAAATGACAGGATAAACTGAAGATGTAAAAACACTTCAATACACACATTTTATTTCTATTTGCATGAAATATAAATCATTTATTCATTTGCATAGTAAAATTTACTAATCCTCTAATATGTTGAGTTTAGAATTACAAATGGACCCCAAGTTAGTCATTTGCGAATTCCTCACATAAACAACACAGGATTCACATAATCTCAAAAATGCCCATAGGGCTCCATTTTCAGGTGATAAAGCAAAGTCCTTTTATCTGCAAGACACCTGATGGCTTGATGGCCTTCACAGCTAGCCCATGGCAGCCAGAAACTGGGAGTGTGGCTTTCTTCTTCTACAAAAGAAATCGCATTTAAAGCTTATTTCACGCTTACCATGGAAATAATGATGAAGTAATGTTCTTTGTTCTCTAGAACATTTCACTGTTCATCATTTGGTGATTGGAGAATTAAGAGAAAGCAAGGGTTTTACTCCTCAAATTTGCATTGTATATAATCCATACCTTATCTGAGCATACTGCCCCTCTCCCAAAATTGCTACATATTGAACCTGGAACCTCTCTGAACTCCATCCTTGTAGATATTTATGAAGATTTCATTATGTTGTATGACTTTTTAAATAATGGTGACTGAATAAACTATACAGCTCCTCTTCCCTCTCTGGAGGTCCAGAGGTCAGACTGAAATTTCCCATCCTCTCACCATTTTTTGGGTTATCATGACAATCAGCAGCTACCCTTAGACTCTTCAAGGGCTTTTTAAAAGTCACCTGACTGACATAATAAGACACCTTTATTGCTCTCTTCACTTTGAATATCCAAAGCTTTTCAGAGCTCTGTTCCAAAAATGGGGTTGAAGATCATACACACACACGCACACACACGCACATACATATGTGTTTATGTGCATATAATTTTTCTTATTAATCACTATATCACAGTCTATAAACCAACCCCATAGATGCTAAGAAATGAAACATCCAACTTAAATCTTGTTGTATCATTTTTTTTCTCTTTATTCTGCTTACCCATTCAATCATCTTGTTACAGCTCTCTTTACCGACAAAAGCCAAGCATGTGCTCTTTTAGAAGTAGTGAAGGCAGCTTTAGTACCTGTGGGCTCAGGGAGTATTCTCCAAGAGTCTGAGCAGACAAGTGAGTTGGATATGCAATTATACAGGGTTAGAAGGAGTGTGGGAGAGGGGAGGTGTAAATTAGAACAGGAATTACAAGCAGAACCTGTTAGTCATTTATAAATTCTTCACATGGACAATACCAGTGTTCAGTTTCATATTTGTATATTTGCAAATTGCATTTCTTTGCATATTTGCATATTGCATATTGCATAAACACATATTTGCAAAATGCACATAAGACTCCATTCTCAGGTAATGAAAAAAAGTCCTTTATCTGGTTGGTAACTTATTCAACTGTCTCACAACATTCCAGCAAGCCCAGACTGCAAGACACCTGCTGAGTTTTCAGCTGGCCCACAGCTGTAAGACACCTGATGAGTTTTACAGCTGGCCCACAGCTGCTAGAAGCTGGGGATGTGGTTTTCCTTCTATAATCTTTCCACTAGACCTCCAAACTTAAAGGTAGAAAAAAAGTATCCTTGTAAACACCATTTGCTGAGTTTACTTTTTGGGTCCTACATTGCACTTTTTAATATATTTTATGCATACCTTGCAATGCATGCAGTTTTATACTGATTTTAGAAATTAGGAAACTGAATGGAGAGATTAAATAACTGTCAAAAGATCCCTAACTGATAAGTGTAAAATATTAAAGATGAGGAAATAAACCAAAATTTATCAAAGAGCTGTTTAATGTCAAAGTGCATACTCTTAGTTACCACCCTGCCACCATTCTCTACATTCTGTTCATGTAGGGAAGTGCTCTATTGATTTCCAGTGCCACTCTTACTAACTTGATATAGAAAACATTCCTGTTCTTTGGTAAGATATGTTTCCTTTGATTTGGTTTGCTCCTTTACCCAGTGGACTTTTGCACAGGCACTGGGGTCCAGCAGAGAACGATTCAAGAATTATTGAGCGATAGAGTGCAGTTTTATAAGTTTATTAGAGGAAAATGAAAGAGAAAAAAAGGAAAAGCAGGAGATTAGAGTCTCCTGGGGAGGGAGGGCTGCTCCGTTGCTATGAGATTACTAAATGTATACACTTCCTTTAGTCTGAGGAAGACCTGTTTATAAGAAGGGAGTACTTTTAAATACCAAAGGTCAGTCATCATCTGCAGGGGGCTCCAGGTGAGGGACATTCTGAAAGATTTCTCAGTTTAGTTCTAAAAATCTCTGGCACCAAGAGGACTTAAATGCCCTTTTGTGGTTCCATTCTGTCAGCATCTCCCAAGCCTCCATGTCCCTCAGGTCTTATGTTGGTTTAAGAAGTAAAGTGCTGGAAATACTTCCCCTCAATAGGATGATTTGCAAAGACTTAGTAAACAATGGTTGTTTGTGGATAGGTTCCAGGTTTTCAGCTATCTGACTTTATGGTTTGAAGTTAGCTACTTTTTCACATTTCCTCAATGGAGGGGAGGGGGCGGAAGGTGAGGGGGCCATGGATAATGCTGAAACACCTATCTCATAGGTTATTTTGAAAATTCAGTGAGATAGTGAACTTAACCATTCTATACATTTAAAGCAGCTTATTTCTATAATGTGTGGAGATAGTGATGCTGATGATGCAACCTGGTGATAACTTTGAGACTGGTTACTGTAGGAAATGGCAAATTGTGAGTTCTTCATATAGACACTCAAAGATTTCACTTCAAAAAATGACTCCAGCGGTTATGGCAAGACCTCCAGAGGGTGAGAAGACTGACAACGGAGCACTCAAAGGTAGGAAAGAAAGCACTTTATCACAAGCTACAAGCACCGTTTCCTGGCTCAGGGGCATCATTACCCAGAGCTGAGTAGCCTGGAGTGTAGGGGAGCTTCTTTTATACCCTGGGATAGAGGTTTATCAACTTGGTACAGCTGCAGGATATGGATGTGGTTTCTATTGATAGTTCTTATCACAGGTTACAGCTGCAGGGGAAGGAAGGCTATGCCTGCTTGCCCTTGGTCTTGTAAACAGAGTGTAAAACCTCTGGCCAACTAACGCCTTCCTTGGGGTGAAGGAAAGGTTTTCTACCATACAGTTAATGGAAAAATGTTATTTCATTTAGATTAAAAATATTCTCATATTATTTGGAGACTGAATATGTGGTTTAATGTAGTTCAGATAAAAAAGATTCATGCAATTTTAAATAGCAAGGCTCTTAGTTACTCCTTTTCCTCAGTGTCGTTAAAATGTTTTATTTGTATATATAATCTCTCAAAAGGCATCAGGACTGCTACTATCAGTTATATATTCTCAGGAAAATTATGGAACTATACAAAATAGTACATAATCAGTGATATGACTAGAAATTTGAAAGTATTTTATTTTCTATCATATATATTTTTCATGTCTCTATTTTCTCAGTTTTGAAATTTTCAAATATTTTGGATGGGAGCTGATTACAACTCCAAGATTGTAATTGCTTCATCTTTAGAATTTAATTACTTTGATACTTGGAAACTTTTCAGTTAATACCAATTCTCTACTAAAATATAAAAAAATAAAAAGTAATATAAAAAGTATTGATGAAATCTTATCATGTTAGTCTTTAAATGAAATAAGTTGCTGTGAGTTAGATTCTGTAGCAACTAAGGATGTATGTAATTGGGAATTGTAACAAAGTTTTTTTTTCTTGTTCTCTTTGAGTAGGGAATCTTTTCCTGGCAGTTGTTTATGTGTCAAGAGACCTTGCTTTACTAGAATTCTGTTTTTTCCTTTCTTTAACTAATTTCAGGATGATTCCTTTATAATACCTCTCCAAGAATTAAGTTGATATTTTAATAGGTGCATATTAAGAAAACAATGCTGAAGAAGAAAACAGACATGATCATCACACACATAATCTTTATATGCAAATATGCTTTTCTGTACGGAAGAGAAAAAGGTCATTCAGTTAGTAAGTTAAAAGCATCCTAAAAGAACTAATAAATTATCCTCTTTGACTCCTTATTCACTCTCCAGTGTGCATAAAGTTGCATCTGTTCATTTACTTCTTGAAAGTGTGCGCACAAAGGAGATCAATTGTTGCAAAGTAGCCAGCGAGATCAGAGAGACACTATATCAGAAATATCAGAAAATTTAGGAGGAACCAGCAACCATATGGGGCAAAATAGAGCCAAATCATAAGCGCCCCCCCATCCCCACTCAAATAATACAAGATATTTATAGTTTAGCTTTGTTTTCCAGGTGTGTCAGGGTATATTGGTAAGTGGTTTTACAAGTGAAGCTGTTTACAGAAGTAGAGATCACACCCTAAATGTCTTGAGCTATCTTATTTGACCTTTAACTTCTTCCTAGATCTCAGCAGATTCACAGAAACCCCCCCAGCCAAGGTCCCACTGGGCGGGTCCAAGGTTTCCATTTCACTGCCAGAGGATTATCTAGAGAGCGGGACCCCGGGGCTCTGTGGTTCACAGAGTAACCCAGCAAAAATGAAGTTCCTCTAGTTCCTTGTTTCACAATAAAGTATAAAGGACAGTATGAGTGACTGAATGCTCAATCTTTGTAATAATAGGAACAGTACCTAGAACTTACCATTCTGGGAGAAGGTGCCAAAGGTAGACAGGAGCTGTACCTGTGTTCAAAATTTCAGAGTGTCATTTGATTTTAGAGGCCTTCAAAAGGTTACATAAATACTCTAAGCCCAAATATGGACATCTGTTAAATTATATAAAGATTGAATGACACTATAATTAGATTATGTGTTTGGTACCCAGCAAATAGTATTAAAATCTGGTTGAAACTGGGAAAAAAAAAAATCTCTGTATATCAAAAACAATGATGTATTTTGTTTTGCTGCATCTATGTGATGATTTAGATGTGCAGATGAATAAATTATGGGAATAAATTGAAGAGCAAGTAAGTACAGTCGTATTCATATGTCACAGACTAAAATTAGAATAAGAAATTCACATACTTTGATTATGATTTGAGCCATTAATGTGGCTTACTAGTGCAGAAAAATATATTGATTCTCTATTTCAGATTTCTAGTATTCTATTTCTGCTCCATGGGTTGAAATCCTTATCTTCCACTCTCATAAGAACAATTATAATACACTAAAATGATATTAAAAAGTGTGAAGTAGGGAAATCAAAGTGAAGTTGAAAACAATTAAAATTTCCCATCCTATACTACCCTAAGAGAAGGCAATAGAATTTTCTCATAAAAATGTGATTTTGAAGTAACCTATGTACCCAGATGGTTACTTTCTCCTCTATGCATATTTTTAAAAATTAGCAAGCCATATATATGCATATATATACACGTATGTCTGTGTGTGTATATGTGTATATATATATATAGATAGGTAGGTAGGTAGGTAGATAGGTAGACAGACAGACAGGTTAGCCTAAGGAAGGGCTGGAAAAGAGAAAGTAGGGGATACTTTGGCAAATCAGACCCTGCAATAGTCAGATAAAATTCTGACCAGTGGAAGAGCAGCACATACCTTCTTGTGGCCAAGAATTGCGACCAAAAAGGCAGCCAAGCCTAGCAAGCTCAGCCTGACTTGCTGCCCAGGCACACTGACTTGCTGTAGCCACTTTGGAGTAAACTTCACCTCATTATTATCTGCTTAACATAAAATTGTGTATGGAAGCATAGATTAAGCTCATTACAACAGAGTTAATTATGGTTTAGGAGCATGTGAGGTAAAGGGCCTATTCCTTGAAATTTCCACCCTTTTCCTGGCAATCCCTGACCAGGAATAACCTGAAATGCCCCGGGGGCAGGAATTGGGAGGGACAACAAAAGAATCCCATTCATAAAATGTGCACCCTGAGTTTTTGATAAACAAAATCAGGTCTTCGCTCTTGGGGAATTTTGTTTCTTTATTAGCTCTATATTAATGTACAAGACTTGGGAGCTATGGAGTATGAGAACATTTTTAAGATTTTTGAAATCTAATTTTTCTCCTCTAGAACCTAGAGGTAATCAATTTTTTTTTTTTTTTTTTTTTTGCCAGCATTGGGAAGTGAATAAAATTTGTCATGTGTGAATGAACAAGCAAACCTTGGTCCTGGTCTTGGTGATTGAAAAGAATGCAGAAATGCCAGATGAAAAAGTGTTTATTAAGAATGTATTAGGTAGTAGGAAAGCACATTTGGAAGACGTTCCAAAGGGGCAGATGCAATGATCTGGGGGCAAGTTGGTATCTAGTTTTCTAATCCCAGGGCCTTATCTGGCTGGCTGCTAAATCAAGGTGCCCTTCTGGGAGCCCTTCTGGAAGCCCTTCTGGATGTTTCTGGGCCATTTCAAAGTTCTCTGTTCTCAAAATTCCCTTTTTACATTCTTCAACCCTTGTAGCTTTTCCTGCCTCTTTTCTGCAGGTAAAGCTGCAGACACCATTGTGTTACTCATTCATATCTCTTATCTGTCTCAGCTCATATCTAACTACTTGTCCTAACAGTTTAACTGAGATGAACATCTCATGCTTACATTTATATTGGCTCCAGATTCAAACTTAAATTTCAAATTGCTGTGAAATCACAATGGTTTGTTGATTTTACTTGTCTACTTTTGTTTTTAGGTATACCCATGTCCTTGCTCATGTTTTCTGTACATTCAGACAATCTTTACTTCCTCCTAGGTTTGGACAATTTGGTTTTTTTGTTTTGTTTTCTTTTGTTTTCCCTTAGGTAGAATATTGATAATTTCCTCAATTACAGAGAAAAGGACCATTTTGAGAAAACATGCTGTTCTTACTTTTTCTTTCCTAATGTCAAGCTGATTTCAGTTTCTCACTGACATCCATTCTAGAAAGAAAAATACTCTTTCTGGAAATCAGTGTTTTGAGAAAGACTGAGATGATTTTACATCAGAGAGAGGAAATGTCAGAGTTTCCCTATGTCTTAGTTTAAATTAATGAGGAATTCAGTAATTTTCTTGCCACTTGAGGCTTCCCTTCACCTCTGCTCTTGAAAATCATGTTTCCCCCCCTCTGTAGAAAGTGCCACCCTTCCTTCTTAATATGAGAATTAATATTTCATTGTACAATTATAAAGCCCTGCCTTGGCAGAAATTTTGTCTTGTTGATATGACTCTGGGGGTAGCCTTTTCAGAGAAAGCTTTCCGGTGAGTGAAGAGCAGCTTTTAACAAAGAGATGGAACAAGATGATGGGGAAATAAGCGTAGAAGCACCACTCACAGTTCTTGGTAGAAGAAAGCAGGATGTCTACGGAGAAAAAACATATTCCTCTTTCTACTTGATGTTGTACATTTATTATTCCAAGTCCTTTCACGTATGCAGGGGATCTTTTTATTTGTACTGTTAGCATCAGGTCCTTACCACCCTGTCACTACCAAAAGCCTGTCACAGAAGACAAGAAAAGAGAAAAAGGCTTTCATTCAAAACACTGGTATCCTGGGGTTTGCTTGTCCAAAATTTGCCGTCTTACTCCCCCCACCATCCCCAGAGAGGTGTGGGGACTTCTGCAATGACAAGGGTATAAAGGGGGTGGCCTGAAGGGATTTAGCAAAGGGTTTTGTGGGGAAGCAGAAAGAGGCTGTCCAGATTTACAGGAAAAGGGATGTGAGAAGGATGTGGCTTGACAGGCACCCTGGGCCACTGGGTAAGAGAGGTGCTGATTGTCCTCCTTCAGCAGCAGGTTGACTTTTGATCTTAGCGTTCTGATTTAGGCTTGCTCCCCCACCCCAGGCTGTAAGTTTAAGCAAATTCCGAGGAAGGGAATAAAAGGAAAAATGAGGCTTGATATTTTCATGATTAAATTTGTAAGTTCTCCTTCAGTACTGCTCTTCTGTCAGAAAATAAATACAGTCACCTCCCTTCACTACTGGGAATTGCAAATAAATTTCCAAATGTGTAGCAAAATCACAAGCAATTCAAATTTTTATGGTATTAATAGCATGGTGATTAAAACCTCAAATACACCTGGATTAAATTTCTAATAGTCTATGTAATTGCTGTTGTGATCGTGAGCAAGATAGTTAGCTGTAATTTTCCTGTTCCTCATTTAAAAATGAAGATAATAGTATACCTGTCCTAGAATTATGGTGAGGATTAAAGAAGATATATTACAACACAAGTGTTAGCTTTTGTTATCTATTATTGTTATTAATTCAGGCCTCCACTTTCATAATAGAATAAAATAATTACTCTTTCTACTTTCACATTCCTTAATAACTCCTTGAATTACTGCTTTCTCTTACTGTTCTTTTCCATTTCATGAAAACTGCTTTATTCTATGTCAATAATGTCCCATTTACTAAATAAATGTACATTTTTTAAGATTTTATCCTCAATTCACTTTAACTTCTAGCACTGTTCACCAGTATTCTCTTCTTGCAATTCTTTATACTCTTTCCTTCTGTTGAATAGAAAACACAGAGGAATATCAGTGTGTGAACCTCCTCTATTAACTTCCTGCTCACCTACTAAGAAACTGTTTCAAGTTTAAGTGTATTCCTTATGTGCTATGCCCTGTATCACCTATGTCCTATTTGGGTTGACTTTTCCACTGCATCTTTTCTAAAATTAGCGGTAGTGAATTCATATACTTGGTTCTCAAAACAGCCTAGATGAGATTACTTGACAAAATAAAGATACATTATTTGGATTAAAAACAAAACAAAGTAAATAACTCTGCTTGTAACACTAGAACAGGAGTATAGGTCCCAGCTGCAGTTTGACAGATTATTTTCCCTTAGTGCAACACAGGATGTCACTGGGCTACAAGTAATGTGGATCTGGTCTGTGCCCTTAAGAACATGCCGGAGAAGGAATGGTGGTTGGCTGAAGTGCTAAAACATGGTCTGTGATTGTCTGTGCAGCAGAGAGTAACATCACGACGCTCTGACAGACACAGCTGAAAATGCACTATTACAATTAACTCCCAGTTTCTTGATCATTGTCTAAACACTTAGGAAAGTTAACTCATTCTCCCTTTTCTTTCCCATACAAACTGCTTTGTAAATACATGGTCTTAGAGATTGCTGGATACATATATCCAGACCTATTTAGATCCACTAGAAAACAGAGAACTGAAAATTTGCTGAAGTTTTACAACTTTATTTCACTTATGCCTGTCTCTTTTTCACCCCTTCTTGTTCATTGATATCTACAATAGAGCTGTCTTTCTCTACCGCAAATCTCATCATTTTACTATTTAAAAATAAAATTTAATTGAAGGAACATTGAATTCTAAATTATATCGGTCTAATATATATCATCATAAATCAATATCTGTAGACAATACATTAAATTTACAATCAACAGTCCAGTTCTGTGACTCAGCACATAATTGTATCCTGTTATCCAATTTGCCCAATTCCCTTTCCCTTCCCTTCTGGGGGCCACTACTTTGATTCTATAAACTAAAATTCTATTTTGGTTTCACTTTGTTCATTTGTGTTTTTGTTTTTGCTTTTTGTTTTCTGTAAACCGCATATGAGTGTAATCATGTGTCTCCTTCTGACTTATCCCACTAAACATAATTTCCTCCAGGTTCACCATGTTGTTGTAAATGGCAGAATTTAATATCACTTTAAAAAAAAAAAAAAAAAAGCTGAGTAGTATTCTATTACGTGTGTATGTGTGTGTATCACATCTTTATGGACTCATCTGTCAATGGGTACTTGCATTGCTTCCTTCTCTTGCCTACTGTACGTGGAATAAATACGGGGCTCATAAAGCTCTTTAACTTAACATTTTTGTGTTTTGTGTTTTATCCCCAGAAGAGGGATAAGGGATTGTATGAAATATCTATTTTTATTTCTTTGAGGAATCTCTATACTGCTTTACATATGATTGTACCAGTTTATACTCCCACCAGCAGGGCAGAAAGAATAAGCGTTCACTTTTTTCACATCCTGTCACACTTATTTCCAGTCTTTCAATAATAGCCATCCTCATAGGTGTGAGACAATGTTATTATTGTTTTACATATAACCTATTTCAAATTGAAATCAAGTTAATCTCCAGCTCACTCTAAGTCCACATTTTTACTATTCTCCACTGACATATTTTTTGTGTCTTTCTAAGTGTTGCTTTTCTTTTAAATGTTTTATTCATGTTATAGAAACCCCTTTAATATTTTGCAAGGCTTGTTTAATGGAAATGAATTCCTTTAATTTTTGTTTTTCTAGAAACTCCCTTATCACTCCTTCAATTCTAAATGGTAGCCTAGCAGTGTAGATTATTCTTTGTTGGGCATCCTTTTCATTCAGTGCTTGACATCTATCATACCTTTTCTTTTGACCCCTAAAATTTTTTCCTGAGAAATTTGCAAACAGTCTTATGGTCAGGGGCAGGAGGCTCCCTTGTGTATGACTTTCTTTTTCCTTGCTACTTTCAAGAATCTCTCTTTATGTTGAATTTTTGTCATCTTAATTCCAGTGTCTCTCCTGTGTCTATTGGGATTTACTTTGTTTGGAAACTTTCAAACTTCCCAGAACTAGATGTGTGTCTTCTTCCCCAGTTAGGGAAGTTTTTGGCTATTATTATTCTTTTTAATTGGGTTCTGCCCCTTTCTTCTCCTTTTGAAACTCCTATGATATGAATCTTGTTTGTATTGACGTTGTCCCAGAAGTCTCTTATGCTTTCTTCATTTATTTTTACTCTTTTTTTCTCTTTGCTGGTCTGCTTGCATGTTTGCCACTGCTCTTATAGTTCACTGACTATTGGATGATTCTTCCAGCCTACTTTTGAGACCCTCTGAGGTGCTTTATTGTATCCTTTAGCTCTAGAAATTCTGTTTGGAATTTTCTCATATTTTCTCTTTGTTAAAGATCTTATTTTGTTCATCTACTGTTGTCCTAATTTCAGTGAGCATTATTAAGACTGCTGCTTTGATATCTTCCTCAGATAGTTTACTTAATTCTGTTACATTAAGATTTTTCTCTGAGGTTTTGCTTTTCATCCATCATTTGGGAAAATTTTTCTGTCTCTTCATTGTATTTGGTACTCTGTGATTGTTTCAATGGATTATTCTAAGTGACTTTCCTTTCCTCTCTTGACATAGTGGCCTCCTATTAGGGTTTCAGGTTACAGAGTAAAGACCTAAGGAAGGAGCTGAACTCTAGCTGCTGAAACCTGGGGTTTTAGGTATCAGGCCAGAAAGGGATTTGGTGTTTTCCCCAGATTGGGGAAGGGCAGCTGTTTAGCTGGAGTCTCTGTTGTGATCCTCTCTAAGAGAGCTACTTCGCCAAGCAGAAAATTATACATATCAAACTTTGCACGAAGCATTCAGCTGCCTTTTTTAAGATTACAGGCTTTGGCCGCCTTCTACTACCCTTGATATCCAGGCAAATTGACACCTTGCGAATGAACTATCCCATGGCCATAAGCACCCCTGATTGTAGAGGGGGTAGATATTTCAAACTCCATCCTTATTCTAATACGGTATCCACCAGTGCCTGTGACACACAGACAAAAGAGAAATTGGAAAAGGATACCCATAAACTTCTCTTTTCACTATAAGGCTATCCCTCTTACTTATTTTTTTCAATGACATTTTTGGTTCAACAAATGAAAATTCTTCAGTTATGTCTACGCACTCTTCATCTGTCAGTAACCTCTGCTCTCTATCCTGCTTTTTCTATGCCCCAGAATTCTGCTGTTCTCCAAAGGAAAACCCCTCTGTTTCCTACACCAGGATGGATGTACTCCCCTATTGTGTATCGTGCCCAGGTGCTAAGACAGTTAATGTAGAAGAAAGTACTTCAGATCCTGGGAAAAATCTCTGGTATCCCTGGTGTCCCTTCTGACCTTCAGTGTTGTTCCTGGCAATAACACATCTTAACTTTTCCTGTCTTTTCAGTGTTTTCTATCCTGGTGGGATGCCAGTTCTCCAAACCTCAGTTTTTGTTCGTTGGTTTTTTGTTTATTTGATTGTTTTCAAGACTAATTTGTATCTAGCTGTAGTTTTGCTGCTTCTGTAGGGAAGAGGTGAGATCAAGGTCTTGCAATTATGCACCTTATCTCTTAGTAATTGTCCCATGCCTTATACTTGTATCACACAGTTTGTCTTTGCAGAAACTAGCATAAGCAACATCTTTTCTCTATTTACTTTTTAAATGTTTTAATTTTAATTGAGTTTTTTTTTGTTTTATAAAATTATACAGGTTTCAAGTGTATAGCACCATAAATAAATATCTATATATACTTCATTATATTCACCACCAAAGGTATGGTTTCCATTATTCACCATATAATTGAAATATATATGACAGAGAAGAAGGAGGGAGGGAGGAAGGAAGGACGTCACATTTGTCTAGACTAATGTCAAGATATAAGGATTAGTTTAACATGCTTCTATGTTAATACTTTCGATTTTTCTAATGTTTCCACTATAGAAATGAGTGAGAGCATCTTTCTTGTTGTCTTTAATTTCGCAGCACTACTGTTTTCACTGTTTCTCTCTTAGGCACATACCTGTAATGTGACCATCAATCCATGCTACTGGATATTAAATGGAAACCCATAAATGTCTTCAGTCAGTCATATTTATCTGCAGGGAAGGAGATCAACATTCACAAATGAAGGAAGTTAATAGTACTTACAGAGGAATAGCAACAACCTGTCAGCTAAGGATTTGCTTTTTATATTGGTTTCCTCACCAGTTGCTTTGCTATTGAAATAACCTTGACCAAGTATCAGAAACTTTAGGCAGACCACAAAGCAGCAGTCCACTGACTTTTGAGGTCACAACAGCATAATGGCTATCAACTGAAGGTAATGTACTTCATTTCTAAGGGTTTCACAACTTATCTGTTGACATCTAATTATTAAGGCAATAAAGAAAAGAGTTGGGCAGGTCTGTTAGTTATCCGTGCAGTCTTGAAGCCAGGGGCAACATTGCATACTCTATACACTGAGGTTGCATTTACATTTCAGTTTTCTTTTTTTTTTTTCCAGCTAGGACTTTGTTACATTCTGAATAGTAAGTGTTAGGGGTAGATTGAGAAAAGAGACTAACCTCATGATTTCTTGCTTTTCTAATATGATCATATCAGCTTTGACACTTCATCCCACCATCCGCAGTTTGTTTCAGACTCCAGCTTTTTCCACTCCTAGAACAAAGCTCTAGATGACCCCACAGGGTGCTATATAGGTATATATTGCACATGGGCATTTACATAGCACAGCACATTGTATAGCTTGCATATGCTGCATATGCCTATATATATACATATATACATATGTGTGTATATATATTCTAGTCAGTTACACAAAGATAATCAAACACAGATTGTCTAAGTTCTGGAAGTACCTTAGAAAATAACCATAATTTATCTTTTTTTCAGTGTATATGGCTCTGAATGTTGTATTTTCAGTACACTACTTGCCTTCCGCTGTGGGTAGAAGGATGCTCTTCTGAACTGGATTATGTCCTTTTCTTGTAATAAGGGCTTACCTTCTATGGACTCTTCAATATTTTGGAGCCCAATTCTTCCAGTTTTGTTTTCCTAACTATGTAGTGTACCCCAAATTGATTTCCTGCAGGAACTTCAGCATTCATTATTTTGTTCTACTCTAAATAATAGGCAATTATATCCTAGATAGAACCTCTCTCTTGAAATATCTATAATTAATTCTGTTTTCTTAAGTGCACTTTTTTAGATCAGGATGTTGGATTCCCTTTTCAGTCTCCTATTAATTCATAGGTTATAAAATGTCTACATTGACTAACATCAAATTTATGCTCATGTGCCTGGATTATATTAAGGGCATTTTCTTTCATTTTTATCTTTCTGGTTTCTACTCAGTTCATTTATTTTCAAGCCATAACATAAGTAACATAATTATCCCCATGTTCTGCATATCTGACATGTCTGCAAACCTACCTACTTGTCTTTTTATGATTCTCTAATACTTTCCTTTTGTACATCCAAGGCACTACCCCAAAGTCCATCCAAACTCCTCTAATAGTAACAGCCTCTAGCTATCAAACTTATACTATTCAATTTCTTTTCTAAGTCAGTTCAAATCTATCTTACCTTAAAATGATGAGGATGAAGATAATTTTCTCTTTGTCTGTTTTGCACAAAGATGCTCTTTAATTATAAATAGATTGCCTAATTTCTGTCAGCAGCTCATCAAGTAATCATAGTTCATCTATTTTCCCTCAGTGAAGATCATTCTAAATGCTGTATTTCTAGTACATGGATCGCTTTCCATTGTGAGTGTTTCTACTTCCTCTCTCTTCATGTCTGCTCGCCTTCATGGCTGATGAACCTTTCCTTAAAAGCTGAAAAGGGATGCATAATTGGGAAGTAGATAAAATTAGAAGATCCAACATTGGAAAATATAGAGAGGAAAAAGGAAATAAAAATAAATTCTAAAGTAACAGGCACAGAAAGCAAAGGCTCAAATGACAACAGGAAAGCATTAAATATAAGTTGTAACCTAACTATGAACTTACTGAACATACCAATCAGAAGACATAGTGTGGTGGATGGATCAAAAAACAATACATCAATATTATGATACAAGAAACTCATATCAGATCCAAAGGCAGACACAGGTTGAAAGTCAATGGAAAAATATATCAGAATAACAGTGATGAAAGGAAATCATGAACTGCAATACTAACTTCAGACAAGGGAGCTTCAAACGGAAAAGGTTATCTAGAGACAAGAAAGGATATTACTTTGTGATCAAGGATGTAATTCATCAAGAAGTAACTCATTAACATATATTCACCCAGTGCTGAACTGCTAAATATAAAGAAGAAATAGGGACAGAAATAAAGGCAGATATGGACAGTAACATGATAATAGTAGGGTTTTTAATGTTCCACTTTCATCAATAGATCATCAGGCAGAAAAGCAACAAATGAAACCATAGTCACAGATGTATACAGGGTGTTCTCTCCCAAAAAACCAGAATATATATTATTCTCAAGTGTACGTGGAATTGTCAAGGATATACCACATCTGGGAACCCAGACAAATTGTAGCAAGTTTACCAAGATTGAAATTATAGACATCATCTTCTCTGATCAAAAGGGGGGGTGAAACTGAAAATGAAGCAGAAGAACCACAAAGATATGGAAATTGAACATCTTCCTAACAATTAATGGAACATCAATGAAATTAAAGATGAAATTAAGACATCTGGAAACAAATGAAAATTAAGAGATGAGCTAGCAGAACATGTTGGATGTGGCAAAAGCTGTTCTGAGTGGAAAGTATAGATACACAAACACAAATCAAAAACCAAGTGAGAGTCCATATAAATCCCTCACTTCATACTTGAGGGAACCAGAAAGGGATGAAAAACAAAAATCAGCAGGAGGAGGAAAATAATAAAAATGAGCATAAATAAATAAAATTGAAAACAAATGAACCATCCAAAAGATCAGTGAAAGAAAACAAGAGTTGGTTCTCTGAAAAAATAGACAAAATTGATAGAGCCCTAGCTAGACCTAGAAAGAATAGAGATAAATCCCTAATATGAAGAATCATAAATGAAAGAGGTCAGACTACAACTGACAGCAGAGAAATATAAAGGATCATGAGAGACTATAACAAGCAATTATATGCCAAAATATTTGTTAATCATGAAGAAATGGACAGATTCCTAGAAACCTATACCCTCCCAAAACTGAACCAGGAACATATGGCTATCTTGAACAAGCCAATCACAAGCATAAGAAATTGAAGCAGTAATAAAAAATTCTCCCCCAAAATAAGAACCCAGGTCCAGATGGCTTTACCAATGAATTCTATCCAACATTCCAAGATGTAACTTCCATTATCCTTAAACTCTTGCACAAAATTGAGGAGATAAAAATTCCACATACATTTTATGTGGTTATTAGCCTGTTCCTCAAACTAGAGAAAATACCAAGAAAGAAAACTAGACCAATATTATTGTTCAGTATAGATTCAAAATTCCTCTCAAAAATAATGGCAAGCCAAATTAAATACCACATTAAAATATAATACACCACAAAGGGTGGGATTCATTCCAGGGATGCCTCAGCATATGGAAATCAGTGTAATATGTCATATCAACAAAGAGAAAAACAAAAATCTTATCAATAGATGAAGAAAAAACACTTCGTAAGATTCAACATCAATTCATGATAGAAAGAGAATCCCTCACGAAAACAGGATTAGAAGGAACATAATAAAAGCACTATACAACAAACTCATATTCAACAGAATATTCAGCAGTGTAAAACTGGAAAGCCTTTCCCCTGACAGCTGCCCTCTCTTAGCACTATGATTCAAAATAGTCTTGTAAGTTTTGCCCAGAGTAATAAGGTGAAAAACATTGGAATCCAAAATAAAAAAAGAATTAATAAAACTAGCATTATTTGCAGATGTCATGATGGTCTATTTGGAAATTCCACCAAAAAAAACCCCACAAACTGCTGGCAACAATGAGTATACCAAAGTGGCAGAATATAAATAAACACTCAAAAATCAGTAGCATTCCTATATAAAAACAGTGAAGTAGAGGAAAAGGAAATCAATAAATCTCATTCTCAATAGCACTACAAAAGATCAAGAATCTGGGAATAAACCTAACAAAGGAGTTGAAAGACCTCTGCAGTTAAAACTGTCAGACTTTAACAACAAAAAAAGACATGGAAGAATATTCCATGTTCATGGATTGGGAAAATTAATTAAAATATCAAAGCTACCCCAAGCAATATACAGTTTTAAAACAATTTCCATTAAAATTCCAGAGACATTTTTTAAGGAATTGAGTAAACAATACTGAAGTTTATTTGAAATCACAAAAGACCTTGAATAGCATAGCTATTCTGAGAAGAAAAAAGAATAGTGGAGGACTCACACTTCCCATCTTCAAACTATACTACAAAGCATTCATCATTAAAATAGTATGATATAAAATAAAAAGACACACAGATCAATGGAATAAAATTGAAAATCCTTGAAATAAAACCTTACCTATATGAACAGTTAATCTTTGACAAAGGAGCCAAGAGAATACAATGGAAGAAAGTCTATTCAATAAATGGTGTTGGGAAAACTAAACAGACATCTACAAAAAAATGATACTAGATTTTTCAGTAGCAACATATACAAAGTTAATTCAAAATGGAATAAAGACCTGGACGCAAGACCTGAAACCATAAAATACTCAAACAATGTTGGAAAAATGTCCTGGAACTTCAGCTTCAAAGAGCTATTTGGGGTAAGAACAGCTACAGTGCAAGTAACCAGAGTAAAACTAAATAATCTGACTACGTTAAACTGCAAAGCTTGTACACAAAAATACAAGCCACCACTAAAACAAAAAGGTCACTCACTGAATCTAAGAAAATATTCACAGAACATGCATCAGACTAGAGATAAAACTCCAAATCTCCAAAATATACAGAGCTCACACATCTCAGTAAAAAGTGCATGACCAACTCAAAAAATGGGCACAAGAGTTGAAAAGAAAACTTTCCAAAGAAGACACACAGATGGCCTATAGACACATGAAAAAAAGTTCTACATCATTCATCAGAGAAATGAGAATAAAAAAACACAATGATATAAACACCTCACTCCACTGAGAATGGTTTATATTAAAAAATCTAGAAGTAACCAGTGTTGGAGTGGGTGCAAAGGAAAAGGAAGCCTCCTTCACTGTTGGTGGAAATGTAAATTAATGCATCCTCTCTGATAAACAGTATGGAGATTCATCAACAAAAAAAAGATCGAACTACCATTTGACTCAGCAATTCCACTCCTAGGCATAAACCCAGGGAATAAAAAAAAAAAAATGTCTAAGCAGAAAAATATCTGCACCTTTTTGTTCACAGCAGTACAGGTCATAATAGCCCAGGCATGGAAATAACCTAAATGCCCAACAACAGATTACTGGATTAGGAACCTGAGGTATATATACCCAGCGTAATTCTATACAGTTATTTTTCAAAAACAAAGAAATTGTGCCCTTTGCAACAATCTGGATGGAATTGGAGGGGATCCTGTTAAGTAAGTCAGAAAGAAAGAGAGATATAGAGGATACTTTCACTCATATGTGGACTATATTAAAATGAAGCAAACAGATATACTCCAGCAAAACCCCACAGGACACAAGATGATGATTGCCAGGGTAGTGGGAGTGGGAAGGGAAGGAGAGAGGGAACAAGATCTTGCTAAAGGAGACTAGAATTCTGGTGTTGTGTTGGCTTATCCTACCTTAAAAACTTAGAAAAGAGGTCACCATCTTAAAATGAGTCTGACTTTGTAAACAAGAAATAAAAATCATTACAAGAAACCTATAGTTTAAAAAAACATTTCAATGAATGAATATATTGTCTGAAACTGGATAATTTTATTTTGGTTCCTCCTGATGATCTACATTGTCAGAAAAGCAAATTGTTCCAAAGTGACTGAACCTGAAACTACCTCAATTTCTCTAAAAATCACTTTCTTACAGTTTTAGAAGATTTACTTAAAAACTCAATAGGTGAAAAGGTGGAGCATTAGGGTACAGGGGATCAACTGTATAGTGAAGGAAGACTTGGACTGTTGATTAACTTAATATATTAAATATAGATGTTGATTTGCAATGATGCACACTTTAAACATAAATGTAGTGCAATATTCCTTCATAAAATTAACTGAAAAAAAAAAAAGAAAAGAAAAAGAAAACATTTAAGAGATGGTATTAGTCTCTTAGAATTTTCACCTGCTACTTTGACAAAATATTTTCCTGTGGATTTAGTGTCTTCCTCTGCATTCTACAGTGCCTTATACTTTTGAAAACCTTCCC
Source organism: Solenodon paradoxus (assembly GCA_004363575.1). Taxonomy (NCBI): domain Eukaryota; kingdom Metazoa; phylum Chordata; class Mammalia; order Eulipotyphla; family Solenodontidae; genus Solenodon; species Solenodon paradoxus. The sequence goes on along the minus strand of RJWH01001890.1, from coordinate 244,124 downwards.
CTATTCTCATCTTCAGACAAGGATAGTCAGCAACACTAAACTTACTAGTAATATCAGACAGGCAAAGAATCAAGTTCCTTATTCATTTGTTCACTTTGTTTTTTCTATAAAACATATATAATGAAATATGTCTATCTTCTGTTATCTCACTGAGTATAATTCTTTTAAGTCCATTTATGTTGTTAGAAGTTATAGGATGTCATCTTTTTGACACCTGAGTAGTATTCTGTTATATCTATATCTGTGCATCCATAACTATACATATATATCTATACATAAACATTTATATTTGTAATCTTTATCTACTCATCTCTTAATAGGCACAGCATATCTGTCAGTGGGCACACAGGATGTTTCCAATTCTTGGCTTTCATAAATATTTCAATGCACATAGGGGTGCATATATCTTTCAGCTAATTTTATTATTTTTAGGACGAATATCAGAAGTGGGCTAACTAGATTATAGAATTTTTATTTTCATTTATTGAGGATTCTCCATATCCCCATAGTATTTTCATAGTGACTACTAATTTAGACTCCAAATACCAGTCCAGTCTATAATTTCCCTTTTCTCTGCAGGCTTACTGACATTTGTGGTTTCTAGTCTTTTGGATAATATCCATTTTCACATATATGATGATTCATTGTAGTTTTAATTTGCATTTTCTTAATAACGACAGATGTGGAACATCTTTTCCTGTGTCCATTTGCCATCTCTCTTCCTTAAGTGTCATTCAGATTATCAGCATTTTTTTTTAATGGGAGGGTTTTTTCTATTTTCATTGTTTCTTTGTATATTTTGAATATTAATCCCTGTCAAATGTATGATGTGTAAATATACGATGTGTAAATCTCCAATTTACAAGAATCTCTTTGATTTGATGAGAGTTCCTTTCACTGCTGCTCAGAAACTTTAATTTAATGTGGCACCATTTGTTTATTTTGGATTTTACTTCCCTTGACTGTTAGAGTTGAATTCACAAACATTTATTAGGCTAATGTCAAGGAGTCTTTTGTCTCTGTTGTTTCTGCTCTTACATCCCAGCCTCTAATCAATTTTGAATTTATTTTTGTATATGATATTAAGTAGTGACCTAGGTTCAACCTTTTGTTTGTGACTGTCCAGTTTTCCAAATACTGTTTATTGAAGAGACTGTCCTCCATTATGTTTTTGAATAAATTACCATAAATTAGATAAATGAAGTGCCATTATATTTATATTATATATATGTGTTTGTGTTTGTGTATCTTTCTGAGCTCTCAATTCTGTTCTATTGATCTGTGTAACTGTTTATATTTCAATACCATGCTGATTTGATTACTATTACTTTGAAATATATTTTGAAGTCAGGGAGAGTGATACCTCCATTTTTTATTTTCTCATGATTGTTTTTCCTATTGAAGGAGTCTTTTATGGTCCCAAGTAAATGTTACTATTTTTGTTCTATTTCTGTGAAGAATGTTTTGGGATTTTTCTGGTGTTACGTTGAATCTGTATATTGCTTTAAGTAATTTGGGCCATTTGTTAAATGCTTTCAATTATGTTGATGTTTGTTTTGTCTTTCCCCATTTTATTGAGAGCTTTTATCATAAATGGATGCTGAATTTTGTCAAATACTTTCTCTGAATCTATTGATAATATTTTATGATTACTATCCCTTGGTGATGATGTGTGTTATATTAATTTGTGTATGTTGAGCCATCCTTGCATCCTGAAAGAAATATTAGTTGGTTATGATGCATAATCCTTTGGATGCATTTTTAATTTATTTATTTTGCTGTTTTTGAGAAGCTTCTACAGCTATATCAGCAATATGTCTATAGTTTTAATATTTTGTGATATCCTTGTCTACTTTTTGTATCAAGGTAATACCAACTTCATAAAATGTAAATGGAAGTGTTTCCTGTTCTTTAAATTCTGGAAGAATTTGAGAAAAGTAGGTATTAATTCTTCTCTGAAGGTTTGGTAAAAGTCATTGGTAAAGCAACATGCTTCTAGGCTTTTGTGTTTTAGGAGACTTTTATTGTTTCAATTCCTTTGCTTGAGGAAGTCCTGTTCAGGGTTCACCCCAGTGACCTAGTGGTCTATTACACTTGGGATCAGTCCCACATACATCCCCAGGTCCCAGGTTCAAGACCTGAAGCTGGGGGAATAATCAGTGTGAATAAATAAATAAAAATGAAGCACATCCTTCTCTCTCTTCTTGCCTGCTTGTCTGTTCACCTTCATTCTACCTGCACCTTTCCTTAAAAAAAAGAAAAAAAGAAAGTTTAGGTTTTCTATTTCTTTATGATTCATTCATGGGAAGACTGACTGTAAGATTTTTTCCATTTTAAATTAACCAATTTATTGGAACATAACATTTCCTATTAATCTCTTATGAAATTTTGTATTACTATTATATCTGTTGTAAGTTATTTTATTTATGATTCTGTTTATTAGAGTTGTTGCTCTTTTTTAATTAGCCTTGCCAAAGACTTTTCAATTTTGTTAGTTTTATTGATCCTCTCTGCTGTGTTTCAAATTTCTCTTTCAAAACTTTTCTCATTTTGTTTGTAGATGTGGGGTTATATTGTTTGGTATTTTTTGTTTCTTAATGTAGAAATTTTACTGTAAATTTCTCTTAGTAACACTTTGCTATGTCTCATGACTTATTTTTATTTGTCCCCATCTATTAGTCTCTTTTTATTTTCTTCTTTACCCTTGTTATTCAGTCTCAAAATATTTGGGAATTTTCTGCCTTTTTTTTTTTCTGGCAGATATTTATTGTGATTGGATAAAAAACTTAATATCATTTTTCAATCTTTGAATTTGTTGACATTTGTGATAAACACACAGCTCACATCATACTCAATGGTGAAAAATTGAAATCATTCCTTCAAATATCAGGAACAAGTCAAGGCTATTCACTCTCATCCCTGTTATTTAAAATAGTGTTTGAAGTCCTAGCCAGAGCAATTAGGCAAGAAAAAGAAATGAAAGAAAAACCAAATTATAAAAAGAATTTAAGCAATCATTATTTGAAGATAGCATATAATATACATAGAAAATAGGGCCCCATCAAAAATACTAGAGTTTAAGAATGAGTACAATACATTAGGATATAAAATTAATATATAAAAATGTGATTCAATAGAATAAAAACTATTAAGAAAAATCCTTTAAAATAGTAATAAACTTAATAAAGTTGGTGGGAAACCTCTAAATAAAAACTACAATATTGTTAAAAATAATGAAAAAAAAAAAAGATATCAAAAATATTCCATGTGCATGAGTGGAAAGTATTAATATTGTAAAATGGCCATCTTACCTAAAGCAACATACAGATTTACTCCAATCCCTATAAAAGTTCCAAAGACATTTTTTCAAGGAAATAGGAAATTATGAAATTTTGTATGGAGCCACAAAAAATTCTGAATAGCCAAAATCTGAGGAAAAAGAATAAAAATAGAAGTAGCACACTACCAAATTTCAAAGTCTTCTGCAAATCAACAGAATAAAAAGAGTATAGCACTGTAATCCAAAAAGATATGTTGATCATTGGAACAGAATTGAGTGCCCAGAAATAAATTCACATATATAAGACAACTAATTTATGAGAAAGGAGAAATAGCATACATATAATGGTGAATTAAAAGACTTCTAAAAATGGCTTTGAGAAAACTAGACAGCCACATACAAAAGAATGAAACTATATCACTCTAACATATAATGAAATTAACTCAGAATGAAACTATCACTAACATATAACGAAATTAACTCAAAATGTCTTAAAGATTTGGATGTAAGAGCTGAAATCATAAAACTCAGAAAATAGTAAAACATAGGCAATGTATTCTATCACATCAGCTTTAAAAATGTCTTTGAGGACTTAATCCAGCACCAAAGGAAACCAAAACTAATCAAACCTAAACTAAACCAAAAACTGGAACTACCTCAGTCTCAAAACTTTTGCACAGAAAATAAAACTATCATAAAAATGAGAGAACCTCCAACTGATGGGAGAAGATATTCACATATGATGTGTACTACAGAAGACTGATATCCAAGATATATAAAGAACTCGTGCAAATCAACCATAAAAACAATGTTCCCACTACAGAAAAAAGTTTAAATGATTTTCTACATCTTTTATAATCATTTGATTATAACATGTCATGATCGTGTGATCTTTTTAGCTGAAGTGATAGATAATATTAATTGATTTTTGTATTTTAAATACAATTTTTCATGTTGGTATGCATCCCACTGAATAATGGTGTATAATTTTTTCTACAGAATTGGACTTGATTTGTTTATATTTTGTGGATTTTTTTATATCTGTGTTGATGACTAAGACACTGATCTATAGATTTCTTGTAATTTTTTTGGTTGGAATTAGGGCAATGCTGGCTTCATTGAGTGAATTAGAAAGTATTCCCTCTTCTTTTATTCTCTGAGATTGTAGATAGGTGTTGTAATTTCTTCCTTAGATGTTTGGTAGATTTCACCATAAGCTCAACTAGGCCTGGTGTTTTCTATTTTGGAGCAATATTAATTGATTCAGTGTATTTAAGTTATAGATCTATCCATATTGTCTATCTCTTGCATGTGTTTGGAGAAAATGTGTCCTTTCAGGAACTGATTTATTTCATGGAGATCATAAAATTTGGGGGCATAGTTGTTCACAGCATTACTTTATAATCTATCATTTTTCATGTCTTTGGGATTTGTGTTTATATTCCTTTTTAATTTCTAATATTAATAATTTACACCCCTTATTTCTACTGTTAGCCTGACTAGAGAATGATCAATTTCATCATTATTTTTCAAAGACCAAACTTTTGGTTTCATTGTTTTCTTACTGATTTTGTTTTCAATTTCTGCTCAAATTCTTATTTTCTCATTTCTTCTCTTTAGTTTGTATTTAAATTGCTCTTTTTTCTCATTTCTCTGTGGAATTTAATTATTAATTTTGGATCTTTCATAATTCTTAATGTGTGCTTAAATGTTATAAATTTCCCTTTGAACATTGCTTTTGTAATGCTCCACAAATCTTGATACATTTTATTTTTCTTATCATTAGCAGATATTTCAAAATTCCTCTTTGCATATATTGTTTAATCCATGTATTAAGATATTTTGTTCAATATCAATATATTTGGGATTTTTCCAGTTAAATTTATGCTAGTGATACCTATTTAATTACACATGATTTGAGAGCAGAGCATATATTTTATGAAACCTGGTCTTTCAAATGTGTAGAAGTGTGTGGTCCAGAATATTTTCATATATTAGTAAATGTTCCTTGTGAGTTTAACAACAATGTATATTCTGTTATTGGTTTAAACAATCTATAAATGTTAATTATAGCCATTGACTGAGGGAATTATTTAATTCAAGTATTTATTTGCTAACTTCTGCCTGTTGAATCTGTCCATTTCTGATAGAGGAGCATTGAAGTTTACAATTAAGATAGTGGATTCATATATTTATTTCTCTTTACAATTGTACTAGCTTTACATTACATAATTTCATGTTATATTATTAGGCAACTATTTCTATACTGTCATCAGAGGTCCTTAATTTTTTTATTCTTTTGATGTCAGAATCTTGGCTTACTAATAAGTTCTGAAGATTGCAAATATATATCCATATAAATAAATCCATTCTTAAATTTCAGACTCTAAGAAAGTCTTTTGAGATGAACTTCATACTCTAGTAATCAGTCTACCAGTTGAAATTTGCTAGTTGAAATGGGTATTGTCCCATTTATGCTTGTGAATGGGATGTGGAAACTCCTTCTTTTCCCCTGGAAAATACCTTTAGCAGACTCCACAGATTACTGGTTATGTTACTTTCTTTCATAACAATAATAATCTCAGATTTGCTTGAATTTCATATCTAATTCAGTCTTCTTTATTCCTAATACTTTATCCCTGGAAATATGCAGCGGACAGAGATGGAGTGTTGTTAGACCATTTTTCCTATTTTCCTGTCTCTGACTTCTTCATAATCCTCCTGCATATGGTTATTTAAAAATCAGGAAAGAAGACCTGGGAAACTGCTTTTTCATAGGAGGGAGCAGTAGAATAGGTTACAGGAGAGGGAATTAGAGGAAACATTGAAATTTGTCATTGTTCCTTAAAGTTCTTTGTACAGGCTTCTACAAACTAGTTGTCTTTTTAGGGGTCCATTTCTGAGTCCTTTGGTCATTCACTATGAACATATATGCCGTTCCCTTGTGACTCACTCTTTGTTTAACTTTATTTATTCCTTATCAACATTTGGAACAGGAGTTAGTACTGGAACTGAAATTAGCCTTTAGTGCTGGGTTTATTGCCCAGGCAGGCTGTCTTTTTAGGTGGTGTCTCATCAAAGCAATTCAAGCTCAGTTGCCTGCAGTTAACAGAATTGGCCCACAGAAGCTCACATTTCTCTTTGCCAATTAGTAATCTCAGGTTGCCTAATTCTTAATCCTTCTCTTCTCACCCTGCTTTTTTGTTTATTTTTACAATTTCCTGACTTCAGACTTCACTGTAAATAAGTACCTCCTTCATCCATGTGGGCTCCAAAGTCTATTGACAGTATAAAGCAGGACACACTTTCTATGTTTATATAATAATTTAGATAGCAAAAGAGAAAGGCATTTCTGTAAATTGAGAGTGCTCTCAGAGCCCTTTCATTTAGCTTGTATGGGGAGATATGAGATTGACAGTTCTCCATTTGGGCTTTTTTCAGTTCTTTCTAAATGTGAGATTATTTTTAAATTTTTCTTTTAAATAGCCTCGTCTGTAAGCTAATCAATAAAACTGTTCCTCTTTTCCTGCATGAATGTGTCTATTAGATCACAAATGAGAGAGACAGAGAAGGGGGAGTGTAGGGGAGAGAGGGAGGGAGAGAGGGGGGGAGGGAGGGGGAGAGAGGAAGAGGAGAGAAAATGGAGGGGGAGATGGAGGAGGAAGAGATGGAGATTTACTGGGTGCAAATATTTATTAGAAGAGAACTGGCACTATTCATATAATTTGGGCTCCTATGAAGCAAATGCTGTGGGTTCTCTTACACAATTAGGATTAAAATCTTTGAGTGAAAATGCTGATTTTCATTTCATTTGAAAATATTGGGTTTTATTTTATGAAAATACTAGTGCATGTGTGGGAGTGTGTGTGTATGTTTCTTTCTATATCCCTATCTCTTATAGAGGAACCAGATAAGCAGCCCCTGAACCAGTTGCTAAAGATGTTCCCAGAAGATATTCTTAAATTCCAGTGTTACTTGGAAGTGTTTTTTATCTAGAAATAATTCTTTCTCCCAAGGGGGCAGATGGAGGCGTGAGGAAGTAGAGAATACAGTATTCCTATAATTTCTGTTGGAAGAATTATTTTAGATTTTACACAGTTGCTATCATTTAAACAAACACCATTTACATAGTCTAAATGGAGGTACATTAAACACTCTCAGGATGATTGAAATATCTGAGTTTTGATACTTTGAAGATGAGATTCTGGAAAAATCCGTGCTGTTATTTATTTTAATCCTATTTCAGAATTGTGGAAGGAGGTCAAAATTTTCTTAAAATAATAATTATAACTGCTTATACGGTAAGGTAAGATACATTTGTGTTAATCAGGGTGAGTTTTTAATTTCTAGCCCCTCAGGAAAAAAAAAAATCACATGAAATTTAGTGATCAGTATATCTGGATTGTTCATTTGCATTTTAACTACAGTTTCTCTCAGTGCACTTATATATCTTACTATACTTAGGAGGAAGAAGATCTAGTAATGAAAACACTGGCATTTGTTCTTAGAGAATTTCGGTTTCCTGTTTTGTTTTTGTCCTTGAATTTCCCTCTGACAAAAATAATCCTGTTTAAATGCCGACTAGCTTGACCTTCCTTAGTTCCTATCTTTTATAGCATCACATTGAAAGACAATGAATCTGATTAGACAAGGAGAACATATATTCTTGGTGAATTGCTGTTCCTAATTTTCTGTTGTGCCTTTTTGCGTGCTAATTGTCATGGTTTCTTTGTGCAAGCACTGAAGCTGTAAAGTGTAGATATTTTAAATCATTGCTAGTCATTGAGAAGCAGACATTAGAATTTCTCCTATTTTAAGCAGTGACAATGCAAAGAAACATTAGTTTACTTATCCTAATACCTGTTATCCATCTATCCTTGCATAAGACTGGCTTTTAAATAAGTTAAACATTTTCCTTTGTGTTTTAACAAAAAAGAGCATGCTCATGACATGAAACTGATATAGCATATTTATCACTTAGGACTTTGCTCAGAATTATGTGTTTTAGGTGCTCAGATACTGACAGTCTATAGGATGTTTCCATATCTCAGGGATGACTTATTAATTACCTACAGAGTGCTCTATGACACGGTGTGAGTGGACACGAAGGAATATGAGATGGAGTCTACTTTGAAGAATTTTCCAGTTCAAAGAAGGAAATCGGATGGGGATATGTGAATATAATTTAGGTTTCTTTCCTTTTTTCACAACATTTCTATAAGTAAGGAAAATGTTCTACTAGAGACCAGCTGAATAATCCCAAAGATACTATCTGATTATGTGGATAATCAGTCTTATTATTTATGGAATGGAGCTTAAATTAATATTCACTACATGGTTGTGAAGATCGTTACAGAAAATTATTTTACAGTACAGTGTACAAACAGTTGAAAAGATGTGTATTTAGGAGCCGTCAAGTGGAAAAAATGATTACTGTGCTAACAAAGTAAGTGACCTCCTACTAGAATGAGCAGAGGGCAGGGACATCAGAGGTCATTATTTATCATTGCTCAGTTTAGTCTATTGGATAAATACCTCACTATCTGTTTTACAAATGTACATATTTCCAGTTTTCTTGGTTTATTGTTACAAATAATGCTGCTAAATACATTCCTATACATGTATTTTGCTTACTACATGCACACATTTAAATTGAATATATTTATGTTACATGTATGAACATATTCAGCTTTAGGAATTGCTGGCAAACAATTTTTAAGTTGTAAGAATGTGTGTGCCCACTCGAAGTGTGTGAAATTTTAAGTTATTTCACAATCTCTGTGCAATAGTTTATAATCTCAGAAAAATGGACTGGATCTGTAGTCTAATGTCACTTGGATTTAATTTGCATTTCTTTTATGACTAATGACATGGAACTTCTTTCAATATACTGCCATTTGTATATACTCTACTTTGAAATGCCTGTTTAAAATTTCAGTCTATTTGTTAAATTGGTTTAGTTATTTTTCTTAATGATTAGTAGTAATTTTTCATATTTTCTGCATACAAATCCTTTTTTTTTTGTTTTTATGTATATTGTGAACATTTTCTCCTAGACTTTACAGTATTCTTTACTCTCTTAATAGCCTTTTGATGATAAAATTTTTAATGTTAATGTAGCAATTTACCAATGTTTTCATTAGAGATAGAACTTTTTGTATTTTGTTTAAAAAATGTTTCACGGATGTTCCCTGCTGGCCTACTAGTCTTGTGCATCCTGGGAACAGTTCCACATACATCCCAAGGTCTCCAGGTAAGGATTCAGGACAGAGGGAACAGTCAGTGTGAACAACTAAATAAATATAAATGAAGTGCTTTTCTATTTCTCTTTTTCTGCCCACCTACTCACCTTCATTTCTGCCTGTATCATTACTCAAAAAAAAAAAAGTGTTCACAATCCCCAAAATATGTACAAATTCCTATGCTATTTTCTGGATGTTTTATTTTCTACTCTTCACATTCAGATCTACTAAATATCTGAATTCTTCTGTTATAATGTCTGGAAGGAATCAGATACATTTTTTCCAAATGAGCAGACAATTTTCTCAGCATTTATGAAAAACTTTTCCCAGTTGCATTATAGAATATTTTTGGTTCTAAATCCAATGATTTATGTGTATGACTCTTTATAAGGAAATGTATTCATTTAGTTGAATAGGTCTTATTTTGTTCATGTCTGTATATTGTTATTTTTTATACTCTGTCATATTTTCAGATTTCTGTTTTCTACTTAAGCAATTTATATAAGGTTTATTTTATGTCACTCATAATTTTAATGTCTCAAGTCATGATCGTGCTGCTGATTTTTCACTTAGCTTTCACTCATGTTACATTATTTTCCTTTTTCCTTGATTTTTGATTTTTTAGATTTTATTCTTCATCTGGAAAGATATTTTTTTCTGGGAATTTGGTCTGTGGGTTTAATTTGAGGCCTGGATTTAAGATGCGTTCCTCTGGGTTAGTTTCTTATTGTGTCCTATAGTTATCTGGAATCACCAGTAATCTGAGGCCACTTTAAATTCTCCATTTAAGATCTCTTTCAGATCTAGAGGAAGTTATGGATGCAGATGAAAATAAATACCTCATTTGTGATATTTTGAATCTCATGAGTAACATTAAACACACAAGAAATTCATGTACTAACTTCGGGTTAGAGACTCTCTAGGAAATTTTACTTTCCTCATTTCAGGCTAACCAAGTTGTAAACAAACCAAATTCCTTTCAGGCCTCTTCTGTATGATGCTATCCATCTGTTTATTTATTTATGAAAATTACCCAGACCTTTGGATGAGAGGTGTAGTCCTTTGGGAACTCATAATTATGTAAGACTTTCATAGCTGTCCCACTTGAGGATAGTCATAGGTTTTATTTTCTATCCCCTGCAACCCAAGCTACTATCAGAGTTGGAATTTCAATTCAGTAAAAAGCCTCAGAGAAAAATGTAAATTTGACTTTAGCGTAATTCCTAAGATTGCAGCATTAATTTCATTTTGCCTTTGTAGACTCATTGCATTAAGTACTGTGATAGTTTGTGTTTTAAATCAAATATTATCCTATATTAACCAAACAGTATATTCCCAAGATACCTTTATGCTTAAAAATAATTTTCTCCCATTGAATGACAAGTATTTCTTTCCTACTGAAGCACCTCTTCAAAAAGACATCCTGAATGACTTCTTGAATGGTTCCCTGGAAGGATGGCAAGAGACAAAGTGGAACAGTCTCAAAGCAAAGACAGACTTTCTGAATCCTAAACCAGATCTCATTTCCCAGGCTGAAAAAAAAAAAAAATTTTTTTACAATCTGGTTATTGATACTTTAGAGTAAAAAGTATCGTGCTAGCTAACTCAGCAAACCAATTAAGACGAGATCCATAAGAATCCATTTATGAGATAAACTTGTATAATAAGTCATGTTACACAGTGGAAATTTTTAATAGAGTACCAGTCTGTAATAATAGCCATTTGGATTATAGAAATCATGATTCGTCTAACAAGTGTTAGAGATGCTCAAAGGATTTGGAAAACAGTGTGAACTTTCTACTCAGCTGAATCACTTCCAGATTTAGTAGTTTATATTTCATAGCCATCAATCATTTTTCAGTCAGGAGTAAAATATTCAGCAAAATCTTTCACTTGCCATGATTCTGAGAATGGAAAATCTGTAAGTGGTGTAATGCGTCCTTTCTGTACATGGATGCCTTACTGAATCTTCAGAAGTTGACTCTGAATACAACAATCAATGGTGCCATGGTTTCAATTTCTGTCATTCCTCTAAGGATGGTTTCTAGCTTCTTTGGGGGCAGCAAATAGTTTCACATTAGTGAACCACCCCAAAATGATAGCTTATGAATGTTCAGATGTGAATTTAATGGGAAGGTAGGCTTGAGCTTATATGGGCTATCGAATTTATGTAAGCAGAATTTTAGGTTACTAGATCTCATTACATTTTGTGTGCTTTCAATGTTGATGACTGGACTTTGCTCCTGGCCATGACTTAGTTTATTAAAAGGAAATGCTTCTGATGATGTGTCCTAGAATATGATCTGATGATCCATTCCAGTCACACTCTATTTTTTATTGATAACAAATATTAATATTCTTCCAAAGTACATTTGCATTTTAATAGAGGATGCTTAAAAAGGGGTTTAAGATTCAAAAATGAAACACTTATAATGGTAAAGAATGAGAAAGCAGATGCTGGTTTGTAGAAGGACTTCTTTGACTCTCTCCAATCTCCTTAACGTTATTTCTCAATGTCACCTGCAAAGGCATTTCTTATGTCACTTTAAAGACAAATCCCTAATGGGTCTCATTTTTGCTGCACAATTTTTGACCTGGATTAAAGAGTTAGTTTTCTTCCCTTTTCTTTTCTATCCCCATCCCCCACATTTGACATAGCATCAGAACAATCAAAGAAGTAAAATTCAGTAGAAGAGATTAAGGTTCAGGACAAGTCTGATGAACTTAATTGTTTAATTAATTAGGATCATATCTGTCAGTTTCTTTTCTTTGACAAACTGTTATTTGCCTTGATCCATTATATTAAATAGAATGAAAACAAACTAGCTCTATCAGTATTTTATGTCTTGTATTTATAGTAAAATTTATTTAAAAAAACACTCCAATCTCTGAAATAGGACACTGTATGTAAATGCTTAGAATCTGTAAAATTCTAAAACTTTTACTCTCTTCTTTCTTGGTCTGATGTACAAAATAATGTAAGGTAGATAAAATGTCATTATGAAGAAATGGCAAAGCCATTTATTAAGATATCTGTTGGTTGAAAAAGAAAAAACACTGAAATATTCCTGGTCAAAGATGTTATTTAACATATTGTTACACATTAGGCATCTTTTCACTTTGTAAATGTTTGATTTAGATGATGACGGTTCTTTGCCGATAGTTGAACAAATGAGCTGTTTGACAATCCTATTATAGGATGGATCAATTTATTATCTTCCCTAGATGCCAAGCTAGATTTATCATATCTAGGGATTGGTGAGGTAGTAGTTACCTTTTACTACATTTCAAAACAGTCCACAATTCTGTGATTTAAAACAAAAACATTTTTATCTGCCAGTTTCTGTTGATCAGTAATCTGGATACTCTCTTTGAGGTCTGCCACACACTGCAAGGTGTTTGATATAATTATATTAAAGCTTAATTTGGGAAAGATTTACTTCTGAACTCAAGTGGTTTTTGGAAGAATTTAGTTTCCTGTGGATTGTTGGACTGAGAGTTTCAGTTCTTCACTATCTTTTGAATGTAAGGCCAGAGGCAATCTTAAATTTGTCCAGGTGCAATGTTTAAAAAAATTGTTTGGTTCTCCAAGTCAGAGTGCTGATATGATAGAGTGATTTTTAGAAATCTTAGGCTGTTTTTTTAATTAAAATACAAGTTTCGTTTTAATTTTGGCAAACAGGAACCCGATTTCCTCTTGAAGAGACATGGTCATGAGGCTGAATAGAAGAACTAAGTTATATAATGATTTTTAGAGTACCTAACAAGTAGCAAACATGAAGAGCTTTATTTATTCATGTGGTCACTTCTAGGAATACAAATTCCCTTGCCCACACAGAAACTGTAGTGTATTCATATAAATGCATATTTCCATTTAATAAATATCCTAGAATGAAAATTAGCATTTCAAATGTAATAGAAATGGCATTTAAAATTGTTAAAATAGTGTTTTGAGGTCTACATGGGGTTTTGTAAATATTTTCTCAAAGATGAAAAATTGAATTAATAACACCTAGTTGTATCTAGTCTGCCTGATGAAATCTAGTTCCAAACAATCCAGTCAGAAGCTCTGATCTTCTTAAAAGTCTAGCAACAGAGTAAAAATTGAGAAGCATTAGAAAAATTTAGGGGTGAAGCAGTGCTATTTAACAGGTTATTAACTTCTCCCTTCTTGGTATTGTTAGTATTTTTAATATTTTTAATATAATTTGTAGACATTTAAAGTACTTAAGTATTTAAACCTTCTGTTTCAAGTAGACATATAAACTTTGCCTACCTTTACCAAGCTTGTTCAAGCCATCATCCTCTTTCTCTTGTACTAGAGAAATAGACTGCTAATAAGCCTCTTTACTTCCACGCTTGTCTCCCTAAAGTTTTTTCTTCTTAAAAAAAGCCACAAGAACAAGTACACCATTGTGCTGTGAAAAGTCAACAGTAAAGGATGTTTCTTTAAGGGACATTTGGGATCTTTACTTCTGGCTTGATTTTGCTATGAACCTAAAGTGTACTGAACAGCTGTTTATTAATTTTTAAAAACAGGCCAAAAGGATCCTGTCAAAATCAACTGGGACAATTTGTTCTTCTCTGCTCACAATCTTTCGATACATAGCATACCTATCAAACAGAATGCATCTTTATGATGTAGAAGTACTATAAGATCTTGCCCAGCCTACTTCTCTGACATTATAAATACCCTACAGAAGTTTACCCTTTAATTTTCAGCAAACTAGCCTTTTTGCTCCCCAAATGGCAGCAGTCATACTCCTACCTCTGAGGTTTTGCATATTTTGCACTAATGGAATGCTCTCCTACCTGATATCTGGTGTTTGCATATTTTGCACTAATGGAACGCTCTCCTCCCTGATATCTGTATATGCTGTTTCTGCCTTCAATCAGCCATGTGTTCCCGGGGTACCATCACATCTTGTCAGAGAGGCCCTCTCTCACTATCAGAGCTAATAGAATAAGTCATTCTTCTCCCTCACGCTATCCCTATCCTCTTACATTGTCTATTTCATTTCCTAGTGCTTATCAACACCCAATATACTTCACCTTTTTTCTTATTGTCTGACTTCCCTTTTAGAATATAAGATTTATGAGAACAGAGATTAGATCTGCTTTGTGCATTAGTATTTCCCAAGTATCAGATTTAAATATGATTATATAAGATTTTTAAGGTGCTGCTTGTTCATACTTTTCAGTTTTCTGCTGGAAAATTGTCATAGCAACTATAAAGCCTATGATGACTTGAATTACCTTGGCGTTGCACAGTATGGACACCCTGCATGACTGTAAGTGACATCCTAAGCGATCCTGCCAGTTGTTAGAATTATGGATTGAACAAATGATTACCACTCTGTGGTGTAGTTACTCGTCTAAATGTTTGTCTCCTGCTTCCAATACTTAAGCTCCTTGAATGTTTATGTTCCCTGTAGAGCTTGAAATAATGTATTTCCCTTAGTAGGAACTCAATAAATGTCTTTGTCGAAATAAATTGGAATGGTACCACTACTTGGAACAATGAGAATTATAGGTAGAAGAGTCAATAAAAGACCAGATGTAATTTGTGTTACAGTTGAAGAAATGACTTTAACCCTTTGATAAAACTTCCCTTGTATGATAACATTACATAGATAAAAGTTCTCTCTGACTGTGTGTGTGTGTGTGTGTGTGTGTGTGTGCATGTGCACATGCACACATGTCAGTGTATGTTGAGTAGAAATAGTGTGGTTATGGATAGATCTGTTGTGTGCAGAAAGGTGTTAGTCCTTCATAAACAAAAATGTACTGGTTGTTTTAAAGTGTGTCTGATTTTGCTCTGGTGACCCAATCTGACACACTTTAAAATTCTGACCAGATAATGCACTTTAAGAATCTTATAGCAGAGCAGAATGACTTGATATAACACAGAGAAACCATACTGACGTTAAAATATTACTGTCTTATGCATAATATGAAAAGCCTTCTTTAGAGCAGAACTGAGTAAGTTGCCTAAACCTCATTCCTCTGTCGTAAAATGAGAGTAACAGTATTCATGGTAATCATGGTGTGGAAGACAGGGTGAAATAAAGCCACACGTGTAAAGAGACTCACACAGTACACTATCATCTTTAAGTGCTTGAAAGAGGTTTTTATTAGATTTTATACTTACCTTCTCCACTGTGTTGACTGCGGCAGAGAAATAGTCTTTCCTATCTGCCAATAACAAGTTGTGCAGTTTCAATGAGAAGAGAAATCTCTCTCTCTCTCTCTTTCAAGTACATGTCCCTATTAGTAAGGCAATAATCATGAAGTGTTTGCTTCACGAGGTCAGTCAGAAGCAGACAGTTCAATTTTTATACTTCCAGAGTCTTGCTAGCCTTAGAATGGAACAAAGTACTGTTCAATATAGTTGAAAAACAAGATTAAAAAAGCTTTTGGAGAAATAGACATTCTGAATCATTCCCCTCAACATTTAAAATAGGTTTCCATGAAATAACTCTGTGAACATGACTAATTATGGGCAGAAAGAAAGAGAGTTGGAATTCAAAGCTCAGCTTCCACCTATGGAGAGAATTCTTCACCTAGCATGAATCTGTCTGCTCAAGACCTCCCTCATTAATGCCTTTCCAGAGCAATGCAAATTCTTCAAAGAGAAATACTTATCTATAAAGAAACACTAGCTCTATGGTAAGCATGGAAAATGGTATATTTTTAATGTGTAAGAAATAATTGCTTTTCTGCCAGGGAAGTATCTGAACTCTGTTTCCCAAGCAAAAATACAATAGCCTTAGCCCCATCATTCCCCCTGTCTGGCCCACCCCCTTGTCCACACACACACACGCACAAATACAGTAGTCTAAACAGGAGAGAAATGTGGGACTCACCTAGTTGTAAAAACGTGGTTGCCTATGAGAAGCTGTAGATAAACCTTCATGCAGGAAAAAAAAAATAAATAAATAAAAAAAAAAAAAAAAAAAAATATATATATATATATATATATATATATCTCCACTCCTCTGGGGTTTGAATCTGGCTCTCCCAAAGGAAGCCCTAAAGTTTGTTTGGGGGAACTTTCATAATTTCAGAATATTCAACTTGGGCTGGAGTCTTCTGAGAAATTTTCCAACTACCTCATGAGAAAAAGAGAAGTTCTCTCCTGTCACCTCATAGGTATACAACTTCTGGCAAATCATTCAATTGTCTTTGTAACTCATTTCATTATCTGTGAAACAAGTATAAGTAATAGAAACCAATTTATGAGAGTGTTGTGATAGTAAACGACCTTAAATGAATTGATTAGAAAAGTACCTGGCTCATATGTCTTATCAATAAGAGGAGAGACAAACCCATTACAAAATCTTTGTCAGGACTTAGAAATCATGTGCTTGAATGTATGTGTATATGTATATATTTAAAGTCACACAGTTGTCAACATGAGTACCTACAATAACTAGAAGCTGTTTTATTAGAAATCTTCATAACCATGCCAGATAATACATTTTAATGAAGTACTATACTCACGCTTAAGTCATTTAGAAACATGCAAATAAATCAAGTGCTAAATTGCTAAGAGATAAAGTTCTGTTCTTTGGGGATAGCCTAGAATAGCATTAGTTCATTCAACCATAAAGTGCCAAAAATACCACAGCATAAATTATAAGAGAACAATAAAGAATTTGCACAACAAAAAATGAGTGATTAGGAAACTGCCTTTACCTCCCAAGCTCCATTTCTCCCTTTCCTTGAGCTCTTGATCTACTTGAGAACAGAAACCCTTGTACTAAACAAGATCTGAAGGCTTGAGTGGGTCTTCCAGGGGTCTGAGAAATGAGGAGTTTCATGAAAATTACTGCACATAAAAGGAAGAGAAAGTATCAGGAGTACTAACTTAGCTCAACAAATCATGAGTCAGTTTCAGGAAAAAATATCTTGGAGTCTACATTGATCATAATTTTTTGTGTTCTGCCCTTTTTCTTAGGGAGTCGTGAATAATTTTTTGTGTTCTGCCCTTTTTCTTAGGGAGTCGTGAAAAAGCCTTATGAAGGGAAAGTATTTGCAACTTTCAGACTATCTAACTGGGTGTTGTATGTGCAGTGTTAAGAGGAACCTTTGCTGTTCTTAGACTGTCTATGACACATTGTAGAGCAGGACAACTGGTTACATATAATGGAATAAAGGCAAGGAAAACATCCCCTATTAGGGATGGGATGATGTGGGCTAACACCTCAACCACCAAGAGAAGGAAAAATAACTTTTGTGGGCACTGTTAAATAAGACTTGGACTTTCCAGTAGGGTGGGGAGTGAAGTCTGACAATATAAGAATTCTGTGATTGGGAATGGAGTAGATACACATCTGACAAATATAATTATTGATGTATTTTAAGACTACTGAGCCTTATCCCAGACCCACAAAATCAGAAACAGGAAGTGGAGTCTAACAATCTGAGTTTGCACAGACCCTCCAGGTACTGATGTTTGTTCAATCTGAGAACCTCTCATAGTATGATGTTCCGGACCCTTCAAATTACTAGATCTAGACAGTGCTTCTTAACCAGGGGCAGTAGTTTTGTTTTCCAGTGGACTCTGGTCACACCTTAATGCATTTGTTACTGTTTGAACTTGCAGTGGGAATACTACTGACCATTAATGACAAAGAATTATCCGTCCTAAAATGTCAATAATGCTAAGGTTGAGAAATCCTAATACAGAAAATTAGTTTTCAACTTCGAATGCACATTATAATGACCTGAGAAGCTTTAAAATTATTGCAACTTGAATCTCTTTTCAGAGACTCTAATTTAACTGGTATAGGGGTTAGCCTGGGATATGAGTTCACCACCACTGGACTAGAAGGCAGGTTTCTTTAACACCTTGCCTAACACTGTCAGTGCCTAAGAAAGATGCTCCTCTTTTAGAGGATTGACGAGCCAGAGTTGCTATGAGGACTTGTATTTATTAGGGAAACTGTTGCCAGAAACAAGTAAGCTGAGAGCCAGGGGAGAAAAATAAAACATTGTAATTTACATGCTATGATTTTTGATGATTCTATGTGTCCCGACTGCTCTTATTCATTCCATGTTTGTGACCGGAGTTCATCCCATCAACCTCACTCTTTTAACCCTACTAATGGTGAGTCGTGTGTTAAAATTCAAGCTAATTAGCTTTGAGACAGTTATTGGTTATTCACTGCTTTATACTTATTTATTCTTAATTTGGTGTTCAAATTAAAGGGATAAGTCGACACCTACTTATATCACAAGCATATATTTACATGTTGTACCCCTGTTCACTAACTATGCCCTTCATTTTTATCTACTCATTAATAATCATAAATTTACATGGATAATGTAAACATTGAATAAGTATGTCTACTTAAGATTTCAAGTGCTGCTCTTAGTGTTTAGTATTCCTTAGTCCTAATCTATCCTGTCAGAGAAAAGCATGAATAATTCCTCTATCACACCAGTTTGAGGATTCAAAAGCCAAAAAATAATAAAATTAAAACACTCTTCTCTTTATTTCTATAATCACTATTGGAGGGGGCATTAACAATGCTACCACCCTTCAAAATTAGTTTAGAAAGTCTCCAGAAACTCACTTTACGTTGATTGCATTACTTCTGGCTACCTTTAGCACTCACCTTTCTCCCAATCCTACTGTTTGTTTTTGTCAATATTTTTATTTGAGCTTGATTGATGTATTCTTTTCATTTAAAATGTACAGAATAGTGATTCAATTCTTGCATACACTGCAGTATGATCACCGCAATAAATCTATCTAGCATCTGTTACCATACAGAGTTACAAATCAAAATTGTGTGTTCTTGTAATGAGAGCATTTAAGGTCTACTCTTCACAACTTTCAAATATATTATTAACTACGGTCACCTTATTGTATATTACATCCAAAAGACTTACGGATTGTATAACAATTAGTTTATACCTTTTGACCTTGGTCATTCATTTTGCCCATTCCACACCCCTACCTCTCTCAACCTCCAGTCTGTCCTCTATATCTATGAGTTGTTGGTTTTTAAAAATTTTTTGTTTTGTATAATGAGATCCTACAGTTTGTTTTTCTGACTTATTTAGCATCAGTACTCTAGATTCATCCATGTTATGGCAAATGGCAATATTTGATTCCTTTTATGGCTAAATAATATTCTGTGCACATGAGCATGCGCACTGCACGTGTGTGTGTGTGGGTGTGTGTACACATTCATCAATGGACACAGGTTGTTTGCCACATATCTCGGCTATTGTAAACAACCCTGCAATAAACACGGGAGTACATAGCTCTTTTTAATTAGTGTTTTTGTTTTCATTGGATGAATACTCAGGTAATGGAATTGGTAAATTATATGGTAGTTCTATTTTTAACTTCTGAGGAAATCCATGCTGTTGTCTTTAGTGACCACAGTAATTTACATTCTCACCAGCAGTGCACAAGGGTTCCCTTCCCTCCATATCTTTGTCGACAGTTGTTCTTCTCTTTGACTCTAGATATAGTCATGATGATCTATTTTATTGTGGTTTTACCAAACATTTCTGTGATGATTAGTGATGCTGAATATCTTTATAATTATCTGTTGACCATTTGTATATTCTATTGGGAAAAGTGTTTATTAAGATCCTTTGTCCATTTTTAGTCATATTTGTGTGCTACTGAGTTATGTTTTTTTTTCTGTATTTTGAATGTCAATCCCAGTCAGATATGTGATTTTCAGATATATAAATATATATCAGGTATGTGATGTATATTTTGAATGTCAACCCCTGATTAGATATGATTTGCAAATATTTTCCCCTTTAAAGGTGTATGCTACCTTTCTAGTTTGTCAATGGTTTCCTTTGCCATATGAATTTCTTCAAGTCTGATGTAGTCCCATTTGTTTATTTTTTGCTGTTGTTGCCTTTGCTTTTGGTTTCAAATTAAAAAAAAATCATATCCAAAATGATATCAAGAAACTTACTACTTATGTTTCTGTGTTACATTGTTACATTCAAATCTTTTATCCTTTTTAGATCAGTTTTGATTATGGTAATGATAATGATCCGTTTTATTTTTTTTTCGCATTGTTGTCCAGTCTATAAAGCATCATTTATTGAAGAAACTGTCCTTTCCTTATTGTGAACTTTTGGCTACTTTGTTGCAAAGTAACTGACTACATATTTGTGGATTTATTTCTGGATTCTCTTTTCTGATTAATTGATGTGTCTATTTTTAAATGCTTTCTGTAATACTGTTCTGCTTACCATAGCTCTTTAATATAGTTTGAAATCAGGGAGTTTAATATCTCCAGCTTTTTTCCTCTTTCCCAAGATTTGCTTTTGTTTTTCAGAGTTCACTCTCCTACTCTTTATGCAGGCTGTCTTATTTTAATCAAATTTGACAAGGTAGCTTTACTTTTAACTCTTCATTTCATAGTAGAGATTGCAGAGAAAGTGGCACTTTAAATTTTCACTGCAAACCCGTTTTAGGGGTGACAGGATCAGGAAGACTGTGGCACTGTGAGCAGATAGGCACTGTGAGTAGAACACTGTGTGGGGGGTATAAAGAATGAAGGAAAGCTGAAATAACAGCTTACATGAGTCTTGGCAGAGCATCTAGTAATTCTCCCAGAATAAGAAATATTAGGGGACCTGCAAAAGCAATTCTGATGTCATCTCCCAGATTCTCATGACCCAGTTTTTCACTTTACAGTCTGATGAGGAGGGGATTTTCTCAAGACCCCTAATAGAGCTGCACACTGAAACCTCTCAGTTATAGTCTGAAAGTGACTTCTCAGCAGTCATAAACCCCACAACTTGTAGTCATCAGCTCCTTTTGTTTTTGTGTGGTCCTCATCGGTGTGTGGGGACAAAGGAGCAGGTGTTTTGGCTGTTCATTCCTTTAGAGTCCATTATATGTAATCAGCTGTCTCAATCTACAAGTGATTCATTGTGTGTTTACTAAGTCAGTCAACCTTTGCCTTTGCCTGCCTGCTTGGCAAATTGTAGTCAAACTAGGATGTTTGACAACAGACCTGAAGGTAATGGCTTCCCATAAACCTCTTTGCATTTTTCCTGGTCATAGTCGCAGTTCGGAGGCTGAAAACCTTTGGTTTTATAGTATTTCCCTATAAAGCTCCAAGCTGTCCACCCAAGACAGTGTTTCAGTAAGACTGATTGTGTGATCTTTTCTTCGATCTTCCTACTTTGTTGAAATTCTGAGAACTTCCACATGGCCATTTCTTCTTAGAATCAGGTAAAGTCCACTGACTAATAAATTCCTTAATTCCGTAGCACTCATAGTTGATCTGCTTTCTCTGACTTAATCTTGACAGATAAAATTAGATTTTTTAAAGCTCCCATTGAAATTTAAAACCTCACAAGAGAATATTTACATATGTTAATAGATAAAAATTTTCTTTTGTCTGGAAGAGGTAGTCATTACAGTTTGGGATTAGTTTAGCTTTAAGCAGTTTTTTCTGATTTTTCTTTTCTCAAGGTTTAGTAAATTCAATTTAAATCTGTGGATTTTGAGGTAGCAACTAGGGTTGTCAGTCCTTTGTCTCTTATTCTAATTAAAAATTTTCCCCAATGCCACTTGGCAAGCTTGGCTTTTTTTTTTTTTTTTTTTTTTTTTACAACTCTAAGATATAGAGACTATAACAGGATTACTGCTCAAAAACAATAGGTTAAAGAAAATGGGTTGAGGAAAATGGTGGCAATAATGAGAATATGTGGAATCAGTATTTTGTTAAAGAAAAATAATCTACTGGTATTCATACAATTGCTTTATCTGAACACAGAACACATAGATAAATTTTGAAATGGTTTTTGGTTTTGCAATACGATGACATTGGCATTTTATATTATCCTTGAAACTATATTAAATACTGCAGTTCAATAAAATTAATATGTAATACTTTTTTTTATAATATGTTGTTTTATATAAGGCAAAAATTACCCTTATTTTGTCAAAGCAAACACAAAATAGTTTAAGCGATTGGTACAGTGTTGTAAGTTTGGAGATGATAGAAAATGCTTAATTCTACAACAGCATGAACCTTTTAATTCTAAAATTATCATTTAAGTTTTGAGACAGTTGTAAGTTCAAAAGAGGAGGAAAACCAGTATAGATCAAGAGAGTAGATTGTAGTTTTTCCACCTTTGGAGATCATTAATAACACATTTTCTTCAAATTAATAACTTTTAAAAGTTATGACTCACTACTGCTACCTTTTGTGGTTATTGACATGTAAACTCAGGTGACATAAGACCTTTTCTTCCTAGGTTTTAAACCTTGCAAATGGAAAAAAATCAACAGTGGGAAAATGTGACAAGTTTTATGAGATGTATATTATGTAGTTTTATTTGAACTTCAGATTAGAATTCCTATTTAAAGAATATTCTTGACACTTTTACTTAATACATACCTTGTCACATTTTGAAGATTCAGATTAAGCTGATTGCGATGTTGATTTTGTTACTATTCTGTTTGTTAGTACCTCTAATTTTATATAAATTATGAAATCACTATTGCCTAATCAAAGGAAGCCATTGGAATCACCTGTAAAAAATTTTCAAACATGTAGGCAGAGGGACTATTGAGTACTATTGAGGATAACTCTGGAGGGCAAAAATTTTGCATATACTTAAAAACAGACAAAAGAAAAAGCTAATAGCAATACCAACAACAAAGATACTTCCATAATTTTTTTCTGTATTTCTGATGTGCATTACTGTTAATTAACAAAGATGTTGATACATAGTAGAGATATTAAAGATGTTTAGATAAGTAGATAAAAATCTTCCATGGCAAGTCTAGTTTCTCGACCAGTATAACAATAATTTCTCAGCACCTTAGCCCAAGTTCCATCTGAACCAAACTATAATGCTGAAAACTTTCTTTTTAGTACTAATTTTGCTGTATCTGAAGATATTATATGTTAATTTTTATTTGACTCCAGGTTTTGGGGTTTTTTTGTACCTTTGATTCTTCATTGATCCAGTGTTTGTCAGTAGCATGTTGTTGATTCCCACACATTTTTTTTTTTTTTCTTCTTACGTCTTTTGGTTAATTCAGAATTGCAAATCATTATCATTCAAAAAGATACCTAAAAGGATTTAAACCTTTGTAAATTTACTTAAACTTGTTTTGTGTCTCAACATACAGTGTCCATCCTTGAGAATACTACATGAACATTTGAAAAGAATGTATAGTTAGGGGATGTTAAAGTCCCTTACTGGTACTTGTTGTCAATGACACCCTTTAGTTGTGTTAGTATTTGCTTTATATATTTGAGTGATCCGTGTTAGAGAATATAAATACATTTATCCACTTATGTGTATGTATATGTAGACACACAAATATACACATATATGATAAGTGTTACATCTTGTCGTATTGATCCTCATCTCATTATATAATGTCCATCTTTGCCTCCTATTATCATTTTTTTCTCAGGAAGTCTATTTTATCTCATAAAAGTATAGGAGTTTCTGCCTTTGAAAATTCTTCATTTGCTTGGAGTATCATTTCTATCTCTTAATTTTAAGCCTATGGTTGTCTCTCTAGTTTAAGTGGGTCTTTTCTAAGCAGCATGTAATTGGATTTATTTTTTTAACCTATTCAGCTAATCTGTATCTTTTGATAAGTTTAGTTCATTTACATTCAGGATAATTATGGGCTCCAGGCAACTGCCTTTTTTCTTTTCCTTTATTTATTTATTTTTTTTACTTTTGTTTTCTGATTTAGATATATCTTTCAACATTTCTTATAAGGGTGTTCGTATGGTAGCTAAGCCCTTCAGTTTTTGTTTGTCAGGGAAAACCTTTATTTCTTTCTCATATCTGAAGGAA
Organism: Solenodon paradoxus; assembly: GCA_004363575.1. Lineage (NCBI taxonomy): Eukaryota > Metazoa > Chordata > Mammalia > Eulipotyphla > Solenodontidae > Solenodon > Solenodon paradoxus. The sequence continues at coordinate 219,773 of RJWH01001890.1, read as the reverse complement.
AGTTTTGCAGGATATAATATTCTTGAATGGATATTTTTAATCTTGAAATATTTTTTCATTTCTCATTACCCCCATTACCCCCTTTCTTGCCTTGTATAATTATAGGAATACATTTATATGTTACTTGAAATTTTCCCCTGACCTTATTTAATATAATTTTTCTGTGTGGGACTTTTGATAAAAGTTTCAGAATTTTATATACTGGTATAGGTCTTTTTGCATTCATATAACCAAGTATTCTGTTGACTCATTTAACTTATATATTCAGTTTCTTCCCCAGGTTTGGGAAGTTTTCAACTATTACTTCCTTGAATGAGCTTAATCTTCCCTTCTATCTCTTTACCTTCTAGGATATTCATTATTCTTACGTTTCCTGTATCCTTTCACAGTGGAATCAGATAGCCCTTGGAGTGTTTCTTCATTTTTGTTTATAACTAATTTACCTTCTTCTACCTTGATCTTTTCTACATTTCTACCCTCCAGATCACTAATCTTTCTCCATTTGGTCAATTTTGCTTCCAGAGATATCAGTAGTACACTTGATCTCCTTTATCACATTCTTCACATCCTGAATCTCTTATTTAAAGCATCTCTTTCTGCCTTTTACTCATTAAGTGTAGTGTTGAGCATGCTGACTTGTGTTGCTGACTTTTCTTATACTTCTTTTGTTTTTCTGACTTGTATTTCTTTGACTTGCTTTGTTGAGTCCTACTGAAATTCTTTAATCTGTTTTTCTGAGATTTCTTGTATCTGTTTGAATTTCTTTAGATTTGTCACTGAATAATTTATCCATTAAAAAGACATAATCATCCATGTTTTTAAATTTGGTTTCTGGAGTGGTGTCATTGTCTCCTTGTGATGTTATACCACTTTGAGTCCTTAGTTGATATTGAATTTCTGCCTTCTCATTTAAAACTTGGAACTAAGGCACTGATATTTTATTTTACCAGCAGATGGCATTATGACTTTATTTGTTCTTTTGTTTGTTGCTTTTTTGGGTTTTTTTTGTTTGTTTGTTTGTTTTTTGATCCTTGCAGGTTTTCCTAGTAGAGAGCAGCATTTGCAGTCAGCTGGCTGGAGGATGGCTGCTGGATAGAGGAGGGATATCTTTCTAGGAGGCTTACCTATTGTTATACTCTGTGGGTGTGGGCCCTAGTTCATGTGCATGACAACAGAGTCAATTATCTTTTCTGAGATCCAAGACCTAACTCTAGGTCACCATCTTTTGTGCTGTTGATGTTCTTCAAAATACACCTTGTCTGTGTAAAGTTCCCTGAGGATTGTGAAGAATAAATACAGTTCAGATCACTCTGTTATCCTCCTTGGTGTACTTCCAACCAGTTAGTGATCAGCCTCTCTTTGCTTCACACAAGTCAAGTATGCATGCCAACACACACTATTCTCCACTCTTCATGGCCCAAATCTGGGCTGACAATGCTGCTACTCTGTCCCTCCCAAGCCATGGCCAGGACTGATTTTTCCATCCACTTTCCATTACAATTCTGGGGTTCTTGAGAAGTCCTCCAATGCACCACTGTTGGTATCAGAGATGATGGGGTATCTCAGTCTTACCACTGCACTATGGGACTCTTCTCTCCCTGATGTCTCATTAGTGGAAGGTGTTATTGTTTATCTTAGAAGAAAAACAGATAGCCTCCTCTATCAACCTCCTGCTCTCTTCCCAATCTAAAACCTATACACTTCCCTCTATATTTGTCTAGTACTGGTCCCTAGATATCATGAAGACAGTGTTATTAAGCTATCCCTTGACAATTCTTTCATATGGGTGATTCTATTACTGAGTTATCTCAAGGACTGAGGTCATAAATCCATTAACTACAGAACCCCATTTTCAAGTCTATCATGCGCTCTAGTGGGGAGCATCAGCAACAACAAATATTTATGAAGTGCCTGCTGTCTTCTGTACTAACTGCTGGTTTCTGGTGTGAGGACAGTTCACAACCTATATAGTTCTTCCCTTCTAGTGGTAGAGGGCATACCTTGTAGTGGCAGATAGCCAGACACTTAGCTTCTTCAGTTTCTGTTTTCTTAATATTTTATAAGATTTCTGGGAGATTTGAACGAATTATAAAAGTTTGAGAGAAATTTAAGTTCCTATACGTCTAGCTAAATCTCAGAAAATAAGATAATTTTCTATATACAGTAGAGACCCAATGAACATTTGCTGAATCCATTTTAAAATTTCATACAAAACATAAAAGGACTTTAATTTTATACTCGAAGAGATTCTAACCTTGTGCAGATTGTGTTTTCAAGGATGGCTTCACCAATATTTTTGTTCTCAGACATTCACCCCCCAAAAATGCTTTATTTCCTTCTTCAAGAGTAGAGACTATTTCTACTTTTTTTTGGAAGGTGGGTAGGTGGGTAAGTTTTTGTGACTGTCTCCATGAATAGAAAGAAGTAGAGGGGTGATGCTGTGACTTTTGAACTATGTGATAAAAGGTATCATTCTGCTTGACTGACTCTTCTGGGACTTACCCCTCATGTTGTGAAGAGGCACAGGTCTCATAAAGAAGCCTTATATAGATGTTCTGGTTGACAGCTCCAGCCAACATTTCAGCTAACACTTTGTTACCTGCCACACATGTGAAAGAAAGTCATTAGAATGTTCATATCTCCAGCCTTTTAATCCCTCTATCTAATGATGATCAGAGAGAATGTATCCATACATATTTCTAAACAAAATAAAATCTGTCATTTTAAATCATTTTAATCATTGGGGTCATTTGTTTCCCAGTGATAAACAAAGACAATCCCTGTCCAAGCTCATTTAATTCCCCTAAGACCCTTTTGAGGTATATGTTTACAACATTAGTATTCTTATTTTATATAAGGGGACACTGAGAAACAGAACATAAGTAACTTCTCAAATGTCACACAACTATAAATAGCAAATGTAAGTGCCCCCAAAGTCATGTAGTTTGTAATTACTAGAAACATTCTAAAGAGAGTGGATTTGAACTATTTTCCCCATATTTGCTGACAAGATTTAACCTTCCAACTGCATGTTCTGGGAAGACCTCACTCTAGGACTTTGTTCTGCCGTATCATTGATGCAGAGAGTGAGGCTGACTCTGTTGGCAGTGTGCTGCCATATATGATTTGACCCATACTCAGTTCCCAGTGTGCTTAGTCCTCTCCTTACTTGAACTACTTGTGGTCTCTGATGTCCCTGTATCTCCCAGATACTTTCTTATGTCACAGCTCTACTATGATGTCTGATGTTTCAGGTAACTCTCCAGATACTGCCTGTTTTGTGCCTGTCAAAGTTGTCCTGAGAGTAGTGAAATGTTCATTCACTGCTAAATATTTCTCAAAATTTGAATCTGCTTTACAGCCGTTGATCAGCCTAGTGGATACCTGTTGACCTATTAATTTTCTACATTCAATAATGATCTGAACACAGACTATCCTTATCTCATAAATGGAACTTAACCTTCAATCTGGCCTCTGCATTTTCATTATTTTGTTAACCAAGTCCAGTTAACATGCATAAGCATACACATACATTGCAAGATAATGTATTCATAAAAATGGCATATACTGAAACAAAACTTAGGAAATAAAACCTTTTCAAAATAGAGGAGGTTTGAAATATGTGGAATGGAACTTATTAAAAATAAAACATTTTAAACAGTATGGAATTATAGTGGATAACTCAGAAAAAAGGCTGTTAATGATACCTCTATATAATGGATATTTTGCAAATTAACATTTATACTTAGGTTTTAGGATAGTATACATCTCTCGAAATTGAGTTAATGCCTATCTGAATATGTTAACAAATATCCTAAACATTTCCTTTAGATTTTTTTTTTCAAATTGAACTTTTTTACAGAAACTAGAATTTTATCCTATGCAGGTCATAACAAGTTGGATTTGATCTTAAACTATTAATCTAATTAAAAATGTGTTTAAATTTTCTTTGGCGTGGCAGATGGCAAAAAATGGCCAAAATCCTTCACTCATCCCTGTTTCCCATTCCATTTGCAATGTGACTTTGTAGTTTCTCACATCGAGAGGCAGATTATCTCCTCCCTTGATTTGAGACTGTTCCTGAAACTTTATTTGGCCAAAAGAACATGTGGGATGTGATGGTGTACTAGTTCCCAACTTAGGACTCAAAACTTGCATGCATCTCTCACTCTGTTAGATTTTAAATAAGTGAACTAGGTTTTAAATTTTGTTTCTTCTTCTGCCTTTATGTAGATTAACTGTGTAGGGGTACTTTCAGTTGCTTTTTCGTCATTATTTGTTTATCTGAGTGGATATTAATGCCAAAGAATCAAAAGTAGTATTCTATTTTATATTAGATTATAAGTTAATCATTAACAAATAGTGAAATTTCTTTTTATTTATTTGGAAGTGTGAAAGGAAGGATATTTCACTTATAAGCGTGGATAAATAATGTCTGATCATATGCAGTCCAAGATAAAATGAAATAGTCCTGAAATGTAGATCCACAGTCAAATAAATAGCTGTTGACCTAATTTTAATTATTAAAAACCTGGAAGTAAGCCTGATTTTTTCAAGGCGGATGAGCCTGGATAAATCATAGGGATTTGAAAAGATTGTTTCTTATTTCTCTAGGAAACAAAAAAAAAGTAAGAGAGAAGTAACTTCAGACCTAATTCCAAATGACAGGACTATATGGTTCTCAAACTAGAATTCCATCTGCTCCTTGTTTCAAATGCAACAAGTCTAATTCCTATTGGGTTTTTATAGACAAGAGAACTTTTGTGATTAATGTTTCAGTTGGGGAAAAAAAACATGAAGAGGGATCATGAGGCACACTTAACATCTCTGACCTTCAAATCACCATCACCTGGAAAGCAACATCGTTGTTTTTACAAAAATCTGGAATTGCGCTCATTTATCAGACAATTACCAGCCACTCACTTCAGCAATGTGTAGGACTTGGTTTATAATCTTTTTTGTAGCACAATGTAAGATGAAACTGCTCAAAACAGAAGAAATAATGTGCACTTACTAATTACTTGGGGATCACTCTTAGTAAGGTTTGAGCTTAATATATGAGCATAAATGATCTGTTTAAAAAAAGTGCTACAGTAGCCAAAGCTGATGCAGTCTTTTCTCAAATCCCTAATTTCTTTTTTTCAATTTCTTTTATTTTTTTATTATTGAAGGGATATTGCATTTTAACAATGAATTGTTTAGATGTATGCATAGTAGTATTTTTACATCTACAAATATCATAGTAGATTTACTAACATCTCTTTTTTTGTCTCTTCGTTTATAGTTGATTCCCTTCATCTCATTTCCCCCACCCCTCCACTGACACTTTGGTACCCCATGATTTGTCTTTTGGTCTCTCATTTCTAAGAGTGTATAGTTATTTGGCATAGTGTTCTCCCTCCCTGCCCCCCTCCCCTCTCTCTCACCCCGCCTCCCCATAATTAGTGTTGTTTAATTTGTGACATTTATTTATTTTCTCTTATGATGCCTATCCTCCTTTGGGTTTATCTCACTAAGAATAATTGTCTCCAAGTCCATCAATTTTGTTGCAAATGGCAGGATCTCACTTTTTGATGACTGCATAGTATTCCACAGTGTATATGTACCACATCTTCTTTATCCACTCCTCTGTTGATGGGCATCTAGGTAGTTTCTAGCTCTTAGCTACTCTGAATTGTGCTGCAGTGAACATGGGGGTGCATCTATCTCTTGAGATAAGTGTTTTGTGCCTTTAGAGTAAATGCCCAGTATGGGAATAACTGGATCATATGGAATTTCCATTCTCAATTCTTTAAGGAATTTCCATACTGCTTTTCAGAATGGTTGTATCACTTTATATTCCCACCAGCAGTGAATTAGAGTTCCCTTTTCTCCACGTCTTCTCCAGCACTTCCTATTTCCAATTTTTTTTTTTTTTTTTTGAATAATAGCCATTCTTACCATCAGGAGGTGATACCTCATTGTTGTTTTGATTTGCATTTCTCTGATGACAAGAGACATAGAGCATCTTTTCATGAACCTGTTGGCCATTTGTATGTCTTCCTTGGAGAGGTGTCTATTAAGGTCATCCATCCATTTTTTGCTTGGATTGCTTATATTTTTGTTATTTTATGAGTTCTTTATATATCTTAGATATTAATCCTTTATCTGAGGTGTGATATACAAATATCTTTTTCCATTGAGTTGGGTGCCTTTTTGCATTTAGGTGAGATTCTTTTGTCTCTGATCTTAAAGGAAAAGTTTTCAGTTTTTCTCCATTAAGTACAATGTTACCTGTGGGCTTGTCATATATAGCCTTAATGATGTTGAAGTACGTTCCTTCTATATCTATTTTTGGAAGATTTTTAACATAAAAGGATGTTGAATCTTGTCAAATACTTTTTTTCTGCATCTATTGATATGATCGTGTGTTTTTGGAAGATTTTTAACATAAAAGGATGTTGAATCTTGTCAAATACTTTTTTTTCTGCATCTATTGAGATGATCATGTGGTTTTTGTTCATTTCTTTATTAACATAGTGTATCACATTTATTTATTTGCATATGTTGAACAATCCCTGCATCCCTGGAATAAATCCCACTTAATCACGATGTATTATTCTTTTTTATATGTTGTTGAATTCAATTTGCTAGTATTGAGAACTTTTACATTAAGGATATTGGTCCATGATTTTCTTTTTTGGTGCAGTCTTTATCTGGTTTTAGCATCAGCATAATATTGGTGTCATAAAAAGTGTTTGGAAGTTTCCATCTTCTATCTTTTGGAACAGTTTAAGAAGGATTGGAATGATTTCCTTGGATATTTTGTAGAATTCACTGGTGAAACCGTCTGGTCTAGGATTTTTGTTTGAGAAGGTTTTGACCACTGTTTCAATTTCTTTGCTTGTGACTGATCTGTTAATGGTTTCTAGTTCTTCTCTGTTTAACTTTGGGATAGTGCACATTACCCAAAATGTGTACATCTCTTCTAGGTTATCCTATTTGTTGCCATATAGTTGTACATAGTATTCTCTTATAGTCTTCTGTATTTCTGTTGTATCTATTGATTATTCCTTTTTCAGATTTGATTCTATTTAATTGTTTTCTCTCTCCTCTTTCTAGCTAGTGGCCTGTATTTTGTTCATTCTTCTGAAAAACCAACTTTTGGATTCACTGATTTTTTTGAATAGTCTCTCTGATTTGTATTTAATTGATTTCTGACCTAACCTTCATTATTTCCTTCCTTCTTTTGGATTAGGCTTCTGTTTTTCTGCTTTTTCTAGTTCCTTTAGGAGCTGGCTTAGGTTTTTTATTTGTAAATCTTTGTGTTTTCTGAGGTAGAATTGTAATGTTATAAATTTCCCTCTTATTATTGCCTTTGCTGCTTTCCGTTGATTCTGATACATCATTTCTTCATTTTCATTTGATTCCAGATTTTTAAAAATTTCTTCCTTAATTTCCTCTTTTATTCATTGGTTGCTCAACAATATGTTGTTTATTCGCCACGCTTTTGCAGTTTTCCTCTTTCTCCTTTTGGTTGATCTCTAGTTTGCTGCCACTGTGATCTGAAAAGATGCTGGATATGATTTCAGACTTTGAAAATTTACTGAGACTTGTTTTGTGTCCCAACATATGGTCTATCCTTGAGAATGTTTCATGAGCTCTTTGTGTAGTCTATAATTTTGGGGGTGAAGTACTCTATATATGTCTATTAGGTCCGGTTCTTCTATTTGTTGTTTAAAGATCTTGTTTGTTGATTCTCTGTCTGGATGATCTATCTTTTACTAAAAAAGGAGTATTGGAGTCTCCTATTATTGTATTGCTGTCAATATCTTTATTTAAATCTGTTAAAATTTGCTTGATATATTTGGGTGCTCCTTAGTACATAGATGTTAATAAGTGTTAAGTCTTCTTGTTGTATTGATTCCTTTATCATTATATAATGTCCATCTTTATCTTTTTAAATTTTCTTTGGTTGAAAGACTACTTTATCTGATATGAGTATAGCTGTTCCTGCTCTTCTGAATTCAGCATTAGGTTGGAGTACCATTTTCCATCCGCCCACTTTAAGCCTTTGCTTGTCCTTAGACCTAAGATGAGTTTCTTATATGATACAGCAAAAGATAGAATGGGCAAAGGAAAGTCAGAGAAAGGTCTTATTGTCACTCTACCTGTTGTTTTTTTTTTGCCTATTTGAGCCACCAAGAGTATGCGATGCACTTTATTTTAGTTCTAGCTTTAGTTTCTGGATTCCATTAAAGAGAATCTGTATTTTATCCAGAGTCTTGTGGAGGGAAGTAGGTGGCTTACATTGAAGTCTGTTTTCCTCTATGAAAACTTTACAATTTTCTGTTCACAATCATTTGAAAATGAGCTCAATGTATTTATTTATGCAGATTGTTAAAATGCCTTGAATTCCACTAGAGGGCAGATGGGACTGATCTCAGTGGATTTTATGATTACCAGATCTGGTCCAGTTGTAGCTGGGTAATTTTTGCCATTGACCACCATTCATTTGTTTCTATTTAGCATCTCTCTGTTCCACTTGACATCACCCACATATCTGGATGTCAAAGATTCCCACACTTATGTTTCCAATCTAGACAGCTCTTCTGCATACCTGCTTAGCATCTCTAGTTGACCATTTAAAGACAATTTAGTCTTGGCATATTGAATAGCGATGTTAAGAATGCTACTGCTGTCCTCTGCCCCCATTTCAATTCCTGTGCTCCTTGACTCAGGGAAAGTCATCACTGTATATTTGCTTGCGCAAGTCTTGGAACCTATGCTTTATCCTGGACACTCTCCTACATAATTCTTAACCAAATTCTATTTTCTGGCCTAAATATATCTTATAGTCTACTTTTCTATGTTTCCACTCCTAAGCTAACATTTTATTTTACTTTACTACTAGCCACCTAACTGGCTTAGCATTAAGCAGCCCTTTCTCCCTTATTCCAAATTTCTCATTCATTTTTTAAAAATTATTTTAATTGCTTCATTATTTCACATTGCTATATGCTTTCAAGGATGCTAAATTTGCACGCAGTCTGTGTACAAATGTGTCCCTCCCTCTCAAATTCTCATTTCCCTATATATACTTTTATATAAACACTTACATACACACATACATGTATATGTATATGTGCATGTATACATAACATACATAACACACAAAAGTTTTAGGGTATAAAGTACTTATTACAGGGATAAAATGTATGTTTTTTTTATTTTTGCCATTGTAATGCTACTGGTATAATTTAAGTCTTAAACCTGTTCTATAAAACCATAAAGTCAGTCTTCACCTCAGATAGTACAAAATATAAATTTTATTCACAGAAATAATGAAATATCAATTTGACCCTAAACACACCAGGTGATAAAAATGTGTCCTCTGTTGAGCACACCCCTACAGGGATGAAGGAGACCATAAATGAGTGTTTATGTTGTTCGTAAGTTTTTGCAGTTATTTTAGGTATAATTTTAGAATGCTCTAAGTTTTTCTAAAAATCACTCAATATAGTCACCCTTGAACAAGGGTAATGATTTATTTCTCTTCAGAGTTTGAGGGAGAATTAATTTGCTAGCTGTAGCCTTGAGCACAAGCAAATGTTGAGTTGAGTTGACCTCATTCTCTGGCTATTTTTAGCATAATATTGAATGAAAAGGATAGATAATAATGCACGCATAAAAACACTGGTTAAACCTATCAAATAGTGTTCTGTTAGTCACTTGGGGAAATGAACATTTTTCTCTTAAGTGGTCTCAATAAACATATATAGATTTATTTAACATCTCTAATCTCACAAATTCAATCAGTCATGCCATTTGGATGCTTCTAAATCTAATTTCTCTCAGATCCTTTGTCTCTTTTGTACTACCACTTTAACTTTACTAATTCTTTCACTCAGATTCTGTTATCTGGAATAATAGTCTATGTAATATAGCAACTGTTTTGCCAGCAGTTTTTTTTATCTCCTAATCCAACTTTTAACTTTACCAACAGAATTGTAAAAGTTATGGGATATTTAAATACATTTATCAAAATCCTTCTATGGCTATCCAGTGTATAAGTCAAAACATCCAAAGATTGAGTTCTAAAGCTATCTGTCCCTATTCTATCTTTATTCCACCTAATTAACAAATCTGAGCAACTTCCATGTGTAAGGTACAATAGTGAGCTCTCTGACTATCCCTGTTTATCTGTCTGGTGCTGGCACATTCTCCCCACCACTTAGAAAATGCTAAGTGGTTGTTTCACTGCCCACGCAGACAGGCAAAACCAGTACCTGTTCTACAAACTCCTTTTTATTTGTTTTGATGTTCAAAAATATTTTATTATAGAGCTATTTAAATATGCTTTATACATTATAAAAAGAGAAAGAGTAGTGTGATAAAGACTCATGGACAACTAACTACCTCACAGATGTAACCCAATGTATCTGATAGCCAAATTTACTTGATTTATACCCTACCTTCCCATTCTGCAATCTCTACCATTGAATACATTAAGGAAAACATGAGTTATTTAATAGGAACTTTTAAAATTTTATTGAAAGAACATTGTATCTAACATTGTGTAGGTTTAAGACAGGCATCATTGTAAATCAGCATCTGTATATAATAAAACTTACCATCAACATTACAATTTTAACCCCACTATATAATTAAACCTTTTTACTCAATTTACATATCCTCTTCCCCCTTCCCTTCTGATGACCTCTAATTTGATTCTATGACTAAATGTATTTTTATTTGATTAAGTTCTTTTTTCATTTTCTGTAGACCACATTGAGTGAAATCACATGATTATCTTTTATCTTCTGACTCATTCACTAAACATAATTCTCTCTAGTCCCACCATGTTGTTGCAAATAAGAGGATTTCATCTTTTTTTAAATAGCTGAGTAGTATTCAGTCATTTATATGTGGCTTCTTTATCTGCTTATTTGTGGTATGTAGTTAGGTTGTTTCCAGATGGAATTACTTTCTAAAGAGCAATTGATACAAGCATAGAGGCAGGTTATGTTCTTGATTCTTTGCCCCTATTTTACTAGTTTACAGAATAACAAGAAATCAGTGAGCTAGAAAGATTTCAAGATGAACCATTTAACTTTTATTTTCAATTGAAATCATAGATTTTTAACACAGTTGATGAATTTTAATCCATTGGAGTCATTCTTTGTGATACTCAAGTTGTCCCATTTTTACCAGAGACACCTGATCAGAGTGATTCTTGTTTCCTTTTAGCACAAATTACTGGTATATGAGAAATATTTGCATTCTACAATTATAATACATAGTATAGTTTCTACCTTAGCAAGATCTAGAATCAGTCATTTCTTTGAGAAGGTCTGTTTTCTTTTTGTGGGAAATAAAATTCAGAATCAATATCTGGATGAGGAAGAATCATTACTACTAGGCTGGAACACTAGGCTGGTCCTTTGTCAAGGCCAAGACCAATCAAGATTTTCCACCGATAAAGAATATATGTTGATATTTTCAATTTAAGTTTAAGGATAAAAGAATTTTGATTAACTCTAAAAATATTTTTAGGTTTGCATCTGCTGCATGTATGTGAAAACGTGGTTCCACTTACTATTAATAAAATTACTTATTTCAAATACATATATATTATATAAACATATACATGCACATATATGTACACATATATAATAGTTTTATAGTCACAATAGCAAGGTTATTATTGAAAGAACCATTGACAATACTGATTACTATTTTAGACTTCATTGAAATTCTTTTTGTCCTTGAGATATAACCAATCAGTAATAATCAAATCACTTGTTCAAAGGTTATTAAAATAATTCTCTATGTAGTGAAGTTACTGACATATATGCCATATATTGACACATATAGGAATAAATATAGGAATAAATATAAATTTATAACACACATCTATGTACATACACGCACATATAATTTGGTGATCCAAGGACTCACCTAAATACAGCAGCACCATGTCAATTTTTTGCTCATATAAACACCTAATATAGTGTGTATCGACCAAGTCAAACATGAATAGCTTGGTTAAATTTGAGGTGAAATGAACAGCGTGGGAAAAGTATGTTCTGATAAAACCTGGCGATAAAAATTTCTATTTAGGTTAAAGATAAATGGTAGGCTAAGTTTGGAATATTTTTAATGTAAATTTTACTTTGATATGTGCTTTAAATCACATTTTGCTGAAGGAAAACTATTTGACTTTTAGTTATTTTCTACAGCAAAAACAGACACTATCTGTAACCAATAATTCCAGTTTATTCTTTGATGAGATTTACTGTCATCTCTTTATAATCTGCACCTTTCAAGAACAAATACACAGCCTAATAACGTCTATCTGATTGATAAGAAGAAAAGGTATGAATATGGTTCTGGGAATTACAGTGAAATCCTGAAACCCAAAGAAAATGACTGAATTTCTTCTGTTTCCAAAGGTCTTGTTTATTAACCTTTAGTTATTCTTTTAGTGATGATGTAGTTTATAGAAAAAAAAAAAATCAATTGTTCTCACCACACATTTCCATCTCACATATTCCTTAGGTTGGTATAGACACAGGTACTCCAAAAGATAGTGTTCAATTCTTAGAAGATGTCCCACTTTTAATACAGGGACGATCTTTGTTTATGTTACCCGTATTCTCTTTCAAGGTGAATATCATAGGATGGGAATGGCACTAGGGTTACGCGTATTTTAGCAAGATAAAAACTGACAGCTGAACAAAACAAATGGTCACATTCCAGGTATGATTGAACTATACATAAAATACCACAAATAGAAAAATTGTATTGGTAAAAATATCTTCAGAGAATGCAAATAAGTTCCAAGGAATTTTAGAGGATATTCTAACACCACCAAGGACAGTCAGGGGAAGAGCAAAGCGCTATTTCAAGTAAAAATAAACAAAAAGTATTGGTTTCAAGAAATACAAATTAAAAATTAAAAGACATTAGGAGCAATTTTTAAACTGGAGTAGTAGTAAGCTGTTGCTTTTTTCATAAAGATTCTGCATAACTCAAGCACACGGCTGTATAATTAAGTATAATTTATATATACAAATCAACTCTGCCCTTCTACTTTAACACTAGAAAGGCTAAATTGCTAATTAGATCAGAGATGTTTAGAGGGGGTGGGGGATGGGAGGCCTGGGATGCACACAGAAAAGAATGGTAAGAAGGACTTTAAAACATGAAGGTGATATAGAGGTTACCACAGCAATAATACTGTCTTTTTAAAAATCTCTAAAAATTCTCCTGAAAAACACACTCAACCATTATCAGAGAAAGAAAGAAAAACAACAATTAGCACTTGGAGAATCTCTTGAATACAGCAAGAGAAACAGTATGGAACACAAACCCTGTCATATGGACAAGTGAGGGTAAATGATCAGCCAGAGCAAAACCAGAATAATCTAACAACTGTGCAGAAAAAAACAGGATTAGAAAAATCTCCACTCTGACATCCTAACGAAGCAATTGATTCTGGTAACAATCACCAGAAGTTAAACTGTCAGAGAAAAGTTTAATGAGAAAATCTAAATGGAGCAACCAGACTTCTAACACCTGGATTCAACTTTCATTTTAGCCTCATTAGAGGCACTGTAACTAATCTCTTTGTACTTTCTGATGTGATACAATTTATATCATCCATGGGCTGGACTGTCAAAATTGGAACCTGAAGGTAAGCACCTTATAAACATAATATCCATTACTGGTACAGATAAGGAAAATAAATTGAAGGATGCTTCAATACTGTCTTGGGAATGAAACAAGAAAGAAAACAGCTATAGATGTAGAGCATCATATATAACCATTGATAAAATTGCTATAATAAGTCAGTGGAAGGGAAAAATCTGACAATGATTAAGTCTAGAGTAAATATAGATTTATAAACTAGTATAATGTTTGGACTTCGTTTTAATAGCTTTTTGAACAAGAGAACAGTAAAAACAAATGGGGTGATGGAGGAAATCTGGTTTGGAACTATGGGTTAGAGGTTGTCTAAACTATTATTATTTAGTTGTATTAATTAGGATCATGGCTTTGTGATCATGTAAGAAAATGTACATTTTTAGAGAGAGTTTTTAAAGATGATACTTAAACAAAACACACGGGTACAACTCAACCATAAACCTGATTCCACAAATCTTTCGGTTAAAACATTTTCCGATAACTTGAATAATTTTGCAGATGTGTCCTGGAAATGTATGTAGAAATGACATGGTGTCCAAATTTTTATTGTATTAAAGGAAAATGAAGAAATATATAAAAGAATATGTAAAGCAAAATTTGCAAAAAAGAATTTATAGGTTTTAAATCTGGAGAGACTATATTGCACTAGTCTGTATAAATTAAACTTATTTGAACATTTTATAATTAAGAGATAAAAAAATTAGAGAAATGGTCGTTACTTTATTTAGCAAATATTTATTAGGCATTATTTGTGACAGATCTAGAGATGCAGTATTGATCAGTGAGGTATACAGACATGTAATTTATCTTTTGCTTCATGAGGAGGAGCAAAAGCAAGTCAATTAAATGTTGTTAAAAGTCACAAATACCATGAAGTATACTGAAATTGAGATTTATGGGGAAGGCGACCTGAAGCATGACAAACATATGGGTGGCAGTAGCACTCTCAGGCTGAGATCTGCAATGTTTAGTCCTTTTTTGTTTGTTTATTTAATGAGGAATCATTTTCTAGGCAGGGAGAACAACCTTTATAAAATCCCATGCTGGGAAAGAGTTTGGCTGGATAAACAATTAAAAAGTTACCACTGATTTTAGGGCTTAGTAATGACCCAGATGAGGTGGAAGAAGGAAAAGGAGTTAGTTTCAGTAAATCTCATTTACATTGGAAAATGAGGAATTTGTAGTTTAGTGTATGGGCACCTGGAAGGTTCAGAAGGGCCTTCAGAAGATATCATTTTCCTTTTTACATTTTAAGATATTCATGACTACTACATACAAAGTGGTTTGGAAAATATAATGTATTTAGTTTAGTGTTTTTTGTTTTTTTTTTTTAGCAAAATGCACATGTTACAGAGCTACAGTTTTGCATTAAGTATTGGATTAAGTTTCTGTGGAGATTAATAGTAATTTCAGAATAGGCTAAGGGAAGAAAAGAAGAAATGAAAAAACTCAGTGAACTAATGCCTTTCAAATTAAATAAGTTTAAATTCTAAGCAATTTTTTTTCATACAAAAATATCACTTAAGTGGAAAGAAAAAAAGGAAATAGTTGGATTTTGGACAATCTCTACTGTGTTTTTCCCCTGATAAAAGAGGAAAGGTTAAGCACAGGCAGGTTCTCCTGAATTGTAAATCAGTGGTTTTAGAAAATGGGTGATAAAAACAGAGAAACCCTTTCAGGGAATATAAACAAAGGACAACAGCAAAATCCTATCTGATCTTTTTATATGCAGAAGTATAGATGATTATTTTTGTTATAGCCTGTGCTAAAGGACACTAAGAATAATAGATCTGTATCCATTTCTAATCAAAAATGTTTGCTTGTTTATTTCAGTTCTTTACTTTCTATTTTAAAAAACATTTGGGGACTCACATTCAGAATATAGCCAAGAGAGCCGTATTTGCCTTGTGAAATAGCTATTTCAGACAAGTGTGACTTTTTTCTGACATATGCTGTATAAGCAATTGTGTTAAGATGACATTCGTCAGAGATAATGGCAAGCTAAATGCGGCACTATCATATTTCATTCTGATGATCATAAAAGCATACACAGAAAGCCCTAATATTTCAGCCCACAAGAGCAAAACCCTCTAATTGGTTTTCATAGCATAGATGTATATAAACCAAAATAGCAGAAAAAGGGCATTGCTCAAAACTAATCTTGTCGTATTGTTTATCATTCTATTTTGGTGGATTGATAATTTCTACAAGAATTTCAGCTTCTAATTTCTTAGTCAACATGTCTGTCATTATTTTTTATGTAGTGTGTTTTCTAAAGACATAAATTATAGCATGACTTACTCTGCTTGATACATTGCCAATTATTGGATCAATTAATTTTCTAAGTTTTTATCCTGCATGGAAATGTACCTCCCTAAGCCAGTAGAAATGACTCTGGCCATTAATTCTTTTGAGAAATTTCATCCTATAATTATGCTCTATACTTAAACTTTTGATTCATTTCTCCTGAGAAGTAGAAGCTAGCACTACCACCTGTAATTTTCTTGTTAGGATTAAGAGGATGGTTCTCCAATTTATAGAAACAAAACAAAGTTTATGATGTATTTATTAGCCACAACTGTCTGCTTGGGACATTTTCTATTCCTCCATTTTGACATTTTTTCTCATCAGTAAAGTCATGACAAGAAGTTATTGCATCACTTTTAAAATCATGCTTATATCAGCCTTGTGTTTATTGGCTAGTTTTACTAAACAGGAAAAATATGAGCAAAAACAAGGATAAAGTGTTAGAATGAGACAAAGATATTAGGGAGAGTATTTCCAGCAGAGGAGAGCACCATTGCTGGCTTAGCCAGTAGAGGTCCAGTTAAGGAACAGTAAGTGTCAGGAGAGAGAGGAAGATTTTATGATAGTCTGGAACACAGTAAACAGCACAGGGAGACCAGAAAATGAGATCAGAGTAACAAGGAGTCAGAATGGGTGGATAATAGTGAGTATCTTGGCTCTTCTGAGAGAAATCTCAAGTCAAAAGAGTGCTAAGAGTAGAAAAGTGATATGATCAGACCCAGGTTTTAAGCACTCTGTTTTGGGGGCTTTTTTTGATTTTTTATGATTGAGAATAAAATGCCCTAGTAAGGGTGGAAAAGGGTGACTACTAAGCCAGATAAGTAATGCCATAGCTGAAAGGTATGAAGGGGATATAGCTATGAAGTTGAGAAGTGATCAGATTCTGGAAGGGTTTAGTAAGCATCCCTTATGGTACACTGTGAGCAAAAAATAAATATGTGAGGCTGTAGTAGTGGGTAGAATTGTGTTTTACAATATGAGTTGCTAAATAAATGAATATCACCCTGACTGAATGACTCTTATCCCAGGCATCTGACTTTAAACTTTGAAATACTCAGCTTTTTTATTAAAACTTAATACCGAAGATGTGTTGTAAAATTCGCAGGTTAAAAGCTTGAAGATATCAAATGAATTTAAGATATGTTTTCACAGGCATAAAATTAAATAAATGAGCTGGAAAGATATAAAATAATCTCCAAATATAAGGATAACATGAGTAAACAACCCTAAGTGTTTTATCTAACTTTAAATATGTTATCAGTTAAAGTATGGCACCTTTTAAAAAAGTGGAATGTAAATATAGACCATATTAATATATCAGAATTATCAATCTGGTAACTGAAAACAATAAAAAAATACTGTTTCGAACAAAGGAAATGACAATTCTATCATGTTTAGGGCATTTGCTATGTACCAGGAATAAATTTGAGTACTTTACATAAACCAACCAAGCAGTTTAATCCTAAAAATCCTCTTGTAATGTAGATATTATCATTACTATCACTCTTACTTCATAGGAGAAATTGTGGTATAGAAAGTTTGAAAATTTCGACACATAACTGGTAAGTGACTAAGCTGGGATACATTTCCAAAGAGAATGGCTCAATACTCAGTCTTAACTAAAATGACATCATGTTTTTTCAATGCCTTATTTACTCACAGTCACCAACAAGACACCTGCTAAGTGTGTATTTTTATTTGGTGTGTGTTTTGAAAATGTGATAATGTAATATAAAATGAAGATACTTTATTATGAGGTCACATTTGAGAAATGATGTCCATCTCTTGATGTTTATATTTTAAAAGTGTGACTGTGTGTGTGTGTGTGTGTGTTTGGACAAACAAGATCATTTTTGATGAGGGACTGCAAATAGCCCCTATCTTCTATCTGCATGCTGTTTTATATGGTAAAATAAGAATTAATACAGGAAAATCAAAGGAGAGTATCTGTGAGTCTAAATGGAGAATTTAATGAGCTTTTAAATTATTCAATAATGGAACTGAAAGAAAGAAGTCAATTCTTTATTACTAGAAATGATTAAGTAAATGCTAGATAGCAGCTTGACATGTGTGGGTTGAGACTGGAAGACAGATTGGTCTAGGAAGCTGGTGGTGGGGAGAGTGAGAGAGAAGTCAGTGCTGGGTACTTTAAAGTGTGTACCCAGGCATGGAGTCAGTGGTGTATAAGAGAAGACTATGGGAAAAGACAAAGAACTGCAGCAGTTCAAATAAATGTCTGTTGGCTGGAAGAAACTCAGCCTCCGCTTAGTTGTCATTCAGGTGCAGCTAAGTAGATCCTTTTTGTAAGAGGGGCAGCAGAAGATCACTGTACCAGCAGACAAATGCATGAAGTGAGAAAGATGGCAACACTGTGAGTGGTTTGGTTCAAGATTTTAGTCTAAGTCTGCACTGTGGGGCTCATGGAAAACACCCATGTCCTCCACAGGAAGATGAGGGCCAAGTTGAATGGTAGGCACTTCCAACCAGGTGCAGACAGATGATAGCATTAACTCAGAAACTATATCAGAATCAAAAGAAGTGAAATCAGAATGAAAGGGCCGTATGAAAGTGTAATGAGGACAGGAAGTTGTGCAACATATAACCAAGGTGAAGGGAGTGAAGGCTGATAATGAAAGTTCTAAGTCTTCACACACTCACTTTCCTGACATTCAACCAGGTGTTTTTTTGTTTTGTTTTGTTTTCTTCATTCTTGTTTTGGTTTTGAAGGAGGGATCATCTTGACTGCCTGCATCAAGATGGGCAGATGAAATTTAGGGGTATGCTACTAAGCTTGAAAGCACAGGATTTATCACTAATTGAGTCTTTCACAACAGAATCTCAGTCTAGATGTAGAAATATCTAGTTATGCATGCTAAAAGAGTTGCATCCATCGGAATATTCAGAATTAGTGACAAGATATCTCTCACAAATCCTGGAGAAAATATGTTAAATGAGAAAGAATTGATACTGAATTATGTTTGAGTAAAGTATCTAGCTGTGTCATAGTATTTTCTTTTCTAAATTTCTCTTCAAAATACTTTGTAAAATCATTGGAATCATAAGGAAGTCCGTGTTTTTAGCATTTATGTGCATTTTTTCAAATATGGGAATGGGAAACTCTGGTATATTGTCTCCAATTTCCCATCGTTTTAGGAAAGCTTCCTTCCTAGATTATAAGGCCATGAGAACAGTACATTATTATAGTGTAATATTACTGGGATAAAGCAAATAATAACAAATACAAAGGCTCCTCAATTTTGGCCTTGAATCACAGTAAACAAAATGGGTAATAAAAGACAAATAGGCAAGATTTTGATTGCTGGTTCACTATGTCTTTAGATGTATTAACTAGCTCCTGCTTAAATATAACGCTGTAGTTAGAAATGTATTGAACTAAGTTGTAATTACTTATAAGCAATAAAATTTTTTATAAAATATAGCTTACAATAATAATTTATAAGTTATAAAAACATAAATTATAATTTGGGTAGAATGGCACTAGAAGATTTAGCTATTACTGTTATTGTAATAGATGTAGTAAAATGATGCAGTACATTTTTAAAAAGTAAAATTTATGAACAAATACTTAGAACTTTAATTATAAATAGAATATGAATCCTTTTTACTTCTTGAAAGGCATTTCATGCACAAATTAAAACATTCACTATGTTGTCAGAAAAGAAAAAGACACAGGTTGTTAATTACAGCTAATTAAATCAAATGATTAGCATATACAAATCCATTATATTATGGAGAGTGTTCTTATTCAGTAAGCATAGCCAGAGCCTTGGGATGATGCCTCTATAAGAAACACAGTCATTTTGAAAAAATACACTTGTCATTTAGACCATACCTTTGCAATAGGGAATCACCTATTAAAGATTGGGAGTAGGGAGAAGATGGGCTTATTTCTGGTGAAATTTCATTCTATGGCTTTATTATTTCATCCTACCTAGGAATAAATTGCATATCTTTGCTAGGCAGCAGAATATTCTGGAAAACAATCATTTCATCCATTCCATATAGAAGGTGTCAGAATTGTCAATCTCAATTAAGACAGAAATAAAAAGCTCAGAGCAGAGGTGTCTGAGTTCTCTTTATGTATGCATCCAAATCACACGGGAGCCATAACTAGGATATTAATAGGAGTCAAAAAAGTTGAATTCGAAATTTATAAATTAGTATCAAAGTGTTGCTGGCTTGGTAAGATGAAATGTTACCAGGTTTGTTTTATTCTCCCAATTCTTTAGTATTCTGCATTGGATTTCCATTTGCTTAGTCCTTGTTTTCCCACAGAAAAGAATTCAAACGAGGCACAGATAATATGTAAAGAAAGATTTATTGCAGAAGAAAATTTAATTGCAAGCAAAAGCAGTGCAGTTCTATTAAAGGGAAAGTATGTCCTCAGAGGTGAGGACAGACTGGACCCAAGTGGGTTCAGCCACAGGTGTATTTAAACGAACAGTACATTCTCAGAGAGGAGAGAAGACTGGACCTAGAAGAGTACAAAAGCAGGTGTCAAATAGAATATATCTTAATAGGGGAGGATGGGTATTTGACCAAATATCTGAACACTATTGTCAAGTCAAATTGACCCATACAATTAACCACCACGGAAAGACCATTTTTTAAATGGTCTATCCTCTTGATAGGGAGCAGCTAGCTATAAGCAAGGAATGGGGAAAGGGTAAAGAACAGACAAAAGAAAAAGCCACAGAGGGTGGACCCTATTAATCAGTTTCAAAGTCGGGGAACCTACTAATCAGAAGGAGCTCATATATAAAGCATGTATTCCTTGTGGGCAATCAGGGAGAAACTGCCCCTAGGTAGAGCCCAGGGCATGGACATAAGCCAGTGTTATAAAGGTTCAAATTCCTAGAACTTGTCCTCTGGAAGCCACCCGCCCTTCACCCTTGGGGGTGCACTATCTTCCACCTTTACTTGCACTTTGCTACTTTGTCCTTTCTTTGCCCATGTTATTTTTCCAGTGAAACTTTGCCTCCATATGTCTGTCAGCTAATGAAGGTAATGTGGAAGAAGGTGAGAAAGCCAATAAAACTTCTATTCGCTTTCTCTTGAATTGAATCCTGGTGAAATTGCAATACACTGCAAGTACTTGGGATCAGTTTTCTCAAGAATACAAGAACCCATCCCACAGTAACATTCCTATTACCTCTTGTTAAAAAAAAAAAAAAAAAAAAAATCAAGTAGCAAATAGAAAAGAGAGCAAAATCTAATGACTCAGGTAGATGAAACAGATAAGAAGAGAACCCAGTTGAGAGAGTGTGACAAAGAACCTTAATTTATATAGGGTTAATTTATCCTGATGAATGGACAAATTACAGTATTATATTTGGCATTAAATTGTTTCTCATAGAGTCTTTCCAGGACAGTAAAAGATAGAAACCACATAATTACTTGTTAAACTTTCTTCAACTCAGCTGAACTCCTTAACACTCAAAATCACTTGACTTTTGCTCCAAATTTGTCCTTCTTTTCTCCAGGTATTGAGACACTAGAAGATCTATGGGTTTAATGTATCTTTTATTTATAATCTTCTCAGGTACTTCTGATGCTCATTATAGTTTGTGAATAGAAGTGATTGGTGCACTCAGTCATTCCATCTATTATCTGAGGCTAGTTTCAATCTTTTTAGAACATTGACCATAGGTCTTAATTTTTGGTGTAAATATGATGGCTTTTTTTTTCTAAAAGAGATATGGTCTAATTCTTGACAGTCAGTAGTCTTCATGAAATATTCAGAAGTGCCTAGAAATTTCTATACACACAAATAAAACAATAGAACTATGTATCTTTACTTTAACCACATGCAGAATATTATTTTTAAAGAAACAAATGTTGACTAAACTGCTGATATAATTCTCTTAAACCTATTCCTCTGTTAGCTAAGTATCAGTTGCTCCCTTCAAAAGAAAAAAAAAAAAGCATGTGGTCATTATCTTATTTGCTTTGTTGTGTTTTTCCTTGAGTTTTAAATAACTAGCTATTTGTTCTTAAGCCAGTGACTAGGAGAGAGATTTAGCTTATCCGTCATTTGGGTATACATTTGGACTGGGAAACTTGATAATCATTTTTCAATTAGTCAAGACACAGGCTGAAACAGGTGTGACTTCTAAAGAGTGTGCAGCTGGAAAATGTGCATAAACAAACAATCAAGTCACAGATAATTGATCAAGGATAGATTTTTTTTGTTTTACTAAGGTCTTAAAAGAGCTAAATTGAACATGTGGGTCTTTGTTCACAATACCTATAAATTCTGTTTAGTTTTTACCTTTAGTAAACTGGTTTGAAAAGTAATTATCTTTTTTTCTGAGTGGCAGGTATTTTTATTACCATTTTTTTTTAATATGGCACTGTTTACAAAAATTATTTTGGAAACTATGGCACTGTTTATAAAGAAATATTTGGAAACGGTTCAGTGCAGTCTCTTCGAATCAGTTTCTAACTATAGAATTCTGATTATCTTATTGAATAAAAGCAGTTTATGTTTAGCAAAACCTTACAATACATTAGAAATCTAGTCACTATAAACTCCTAATCCTACCCTAATCCTATCATATAAGATATTATTAAAAAGTATAATGTGTAGAAAATTCTTTGCTATTGAGTTAGAAAAACTCAGTTCTTCCCGATTCTCTCTCCTGCTTTATTAATTCCCGCGTGTCTCCTTTCCTCTCACAAAATACTTCACTTCTGGTTAACAGAAATGTAGCTTCTGGTTACCAAATGTGTGAAGTGCCGCTCCTTCCCAGTAACAAGCAATTCTGTACAATGTTTTCTGGGTTTCCTAATTGAACTCAATTTGGATACTATCTACTTGCAGATAGTATCCAATCTCACAGGTTAAAGGCTCAGTCCCACAAGACTGGCCCCAAATTTAGATGCTAATCCCCAGGCTACCCAGAATTCTGTTAGATTTGCTCAAAATGCTTCTTTGTCAATTAATTTGCTAGGGTGGCTTACAGAACTTAGGGAAACACTTAGCTTTACTAGTCTATTAAAGGAGATGCTAAAGGGTACAAAATGAACAGTCAGATAAAGAGACACTTAGGGCTATGTCTCGAAGAGTCCTCAGTGCAGAACTGTCCACATGGTGATGGGGTGGGTGCATCATTCTCCCAGTACAGGTATGATGAGTCCACCCACCTGGAAGCCCCCTGATCTCTCTACTGCTGAAACTTTATGGAGACTTTCTCTGTAGGGTAGATGATTGACTAACTCAATTTCCAGCCCTTCTACCCTCTCTAGAGAAGTATGTGGGAGAGACTGAAAACACTAGCTTCTAATCTTGCTTCCCCCTCCCCTCCCCTCCGTGAACAGTTCCCATTGAGCAGCCTACCAAGAGTTAGCTCTTTAGAAAAAAAGGATGTTCCTAGTGCTCTTATCACTTAGGAACTTAGTATGGGTTTTCAGAGCCTGTGATGGCATCAAAGATCAAATATTAGAATTATAGATGATCCTAGTATTCTTGCTGCTTAGGAAATGACAAGGGTGCTAGTAGCTCTGTGCCAGAGTATAGAACACACACAGACACATTATTTATGCATTGCTATTTTCTCACAATTTTCAATACTAATATCCTATGAACTGTGCAAGAGATTGGAAAATATAAATGTAGCTCTGCCTCTCATTTTATAAATGAGTCCAGGACTAATACTACATTTCACCAAAGAAGCCAGTTTCTTAATATCTAAAACACGTTCATGGATGTTTGCCAAAATATTCGCCTACCACAAACAGCAGTAACAAAAACCATGTTTCTTGATAGGCAAGCTCAGCCACAAATATTACATTTTATGTTTTGGGGATAAAAGTACAGAAGATCTGTTTTACAGAAAATTACGTTTCCTAGAGGGCTTGCATTTAAAGCTATCTTCATTGATTAGGATTTCTTTTTACTAGATACTTTTTTCGGTTAGAAAGGTTTGAGAGACTGGAGCACAGGATTAGCAAAATTTAATAGTGCTTGGGGAACAGGGAAATGTATCTGAATTCCAATTGAGCTAGGGTATATAAAACTCAGAGTGTGGTTTATGGCTTGTATCATCTAGGAACTTAATAGAAACGCAGAATCATAGGTCTCATACAATATATACTGAATTCTAAATGTGTTGTATCAAGATCCCAAATTCATGTGAATATTAATATCTGAGAAGTGCTGATCTGAGTAATGATTTAGACTAAAACTCGCTTTGCTGTATGGGATCCGAATAATGGATCTCGATGCTTCATTGTGTGCAAAGTCCTATAGAGTGGAGTGACTTTGATGGATTGTCTGGCCGCAGCTTACAGTGTCATAAACAACCCATATAGGCACTTACAGATTTTCTGTCACTTGTAATATGTGCTGAATAACTTCAATTAGATAATATTTTCAGTCATTCTGACTGAAAAAGAGGCAGATTAGAATAATGACATGAGCACTTGAATTACCTAGTTCTGAGTTAAATCCTTTATGACTTGAGTAAAGTATATAAAAACATTAAATGTGAAAGTTCTTTACAGTGATTTTGGGAGTGTAATTTCTATTTGATAGGATTGTATTAGGATTAAATTGGATAAACTGTGTAAATTTATTGATAGGAAATCCAAATATGTTCTAGCATCCTACGTGTTTTTATCTTATACAGTTGTATATATTTGCATTATATATAATGCTTACATATATGCATGTTATGCAAACATATAATTATATTTTGTGTATAAATATGCATATTATACATAGCTTACAAAATAATCTATATAAATATCATTTACAGTTGGGTTATATATGCTTTCATAGTTACATATAATATGTATGTTCTATACATATAAAGTTAGAACATTCATACCTATGCATATTGACATGAATATATGTACAAATACATGTATATGTCTATATCTGTGTCTGTGTATGTGTATATAATCACACTGCTGTGTGATAAACCATCTTCAAACTTAGTAGCATCCAACAAAGCATCCTTAAATGTTCTATATTTCTGAGGCAGGAATTTAAACATTGGTACATTTGAAGTACTTTCTATTTGTTTTTTATGGTTTCGGTTGAGACTTTCATGTAGTTTCTCAATTTGTGGAAGTCCTAGGCCTAAGAAGGCCTCTCAGGTAGGGAAAGTTGGTGCCATCAACTAAGTTCCTCATTCCCTTGTGGTCTATTTCCAAATGTCTTCTCATCCACCATGGACTGTCAACGTATCATCTCTCTATCAGGATAGTTTACACACACACACACACACACATACACACACACACATATACACAACACATGCATGTGGATATATAAATACACATATACGTATATATCACATGCACAGAAATATATATATGTATATATAAAATATGTATGTATAGCATAGTGCCTGGTTCTACAAGATAGATTTTTAAAATATAAAAGCAGAAATTGCTGAACCTCATTAATGTCTAGAGATGGAAATGAACAGCATTGTTTCTCTCATACTTTATTGGTAAAAACACATTGGTGGCCAGTAGAAATACAAAGTGAGGGAACTACTCTGGGGTATGAACACTGGAAGAAGGTATAGGTCATATGAATTACAAATATAACACACTACAAATAACAATGTAGTGAATGTTTAGTCAATGCTTTTACACATAAAGAACATTTATATAGGACATAACAGAAAACCTGTATTTTGTTGAAGTTATTTTGCATTTAAAATTTCCCACTATAGTCCAGAAAATTATAGATGAAATAGCCTAGCTTGTTTACAGAAAACTAGAACTCTTTTTTCATCACAAATGTTATGACCTATTATTGAATAAAACCTGGTTTTTCTAAATGTTATCTATATTACTAGAGTCCTAAAAATTAATTTTTAAAAAATGTTAGGGTAAATTAGTTAATTGTAAGAGCACTGAATAGTATATTAACTCCTTATCATATTTTAAAGGCATTTACATTAATAAAGGGAACCTACTAACCTTTGTTTAGCCTTTGTTTAACATTCTTAATATCTTCCTCCCATTAATCAAAATAGTATCCTCAAGAAAAACTCATGGGAAATTCTAGGATAGTTTCTCTACTAATATCCATGTGGGAAATCAGTTTTCACCAAGAACTGTAGGTTTTATATAAATACAAAGATTTTTACAAATTATTTTTTTCTTGCTACTAACTAGAGAATTTGTGTGACATGCACAAATGTAATTCTTTTAATTCGATGTTTTTCCATTTCCTTATTCTTATGTAATTTTTTTAATTTCTGAAATCCTACTTTTCCTGAGGAGAGGCCAAGGTAGATAAAGAATTTTCTGCAAATTATCCTTCTTGGAGGGGTCAAGAAATGACCCCATTTCTTGCTATGCTCACCTGTTCAACTGGATCCCACAGTGTTTCCTCAACAGGGAATTTCCTCCTGGCTTCTGCACTTGGCTGTGCTCAGTAGCCAAAATGACTGTCGAATACCAACAGGAATATTTCACACTAGAGTGTGCCAAGAAGATAAAGTCAGACCGCAGGCCAGACCTCAGGAAATCCTCTCTTGCTGCCAGTGTTTGTTTCCCAGCGATGACTTCATGAAAGCAGAGCAGCAACGGAGGTGCCCCAAGAGGAGAGATCTGGGGTCCGTTGCCAGTTTGCTGCATTTCCTACTGTTGATTTTCTCCTGGCGCAAATTGTTTCCTCTCCTCACTCTCCCTGTATTCTTCCAGAGCATGTGTGGTGATTGCAGCCAAAAAGTTACAGCAAAATAGCAAGCAGAAGGCAAGACGGTCCATTTTCATAATATTGATGAAAACAAACCAAAAATGTGTATTGATATCACCATTCTAAAATTTTCCTGAAAACCTCTTTGGGAGTGTTTTATATTTTCTAATTCACTACTATTTTCACCTCAGTGTAGTATTGTGTTAAATATTAAACAGTCTCCATCAAAGTTTTCTATCACACTCGAGTTTGTACCATTACCTCCATTTTACAAACAAAACAACTGAAGTTTGGCAAGTTGAAATGATTTGCAAGGGTCAAATTTTGTAACTAAAGTTAAGATTTAACTTTGCCTAACTTTTTTAACTACTAAGTGAGTATTTATACTACCTTTAAAAATTTACCCTCAGAAAATGGATTCTTCAGATAAAACTCAATGATCAGAATAGGAGGAGATGTTATTAATTATGAAGGAAACAAATTTTTTTGTCTAAAAACTGCTGTAATCATCTTCTCATGGCTGTTTATTTGACTCTACTAGGGACAGGTACAAAATTTATGGACTGAAACTTTTTCAATTTTGTAGACACTCATTAAGTAAAAGAATAATAATAAAGAATTAGGTCACAATTTCTATTTATGAGATAAGTATCTATAAACTCAAAATTTATAAAAGCTAGCAAATATTAAAAACATAAAAATTCATGTATGTTGACACAGCATAACAGCATTGTTTTTCTTATACATTTAGCTGTATACACCCCTAGTCTCACACTTCCACATCAAAATATTGGTTACATTAGCTCAATAGGCAACAGGAGTGTTTCTGGAAACGATTCCTCTGCCTAGAATATACCTTAAATAGTCACATATTCTTCTCAAACTAAATGTAGCTTCAGTTTTCTTCTCTTTAGTGAGATTCAAAAATTGCATCTAGCCACTCCATACTCAATCTGAGCAAAAACATAATGAATAGAGGAAGTCGAAATGAGACAGATGCTTCCCAACTGCACATTCTTCTCTGTGATAGGATTGAATTATGCCCCTGTATGTTTCTAAAGACATGGCCTGTGCATCCAGTTGAAGATTCATGCCCACTTCATTGAATATTCGGGGTCATATGACAGGCATTGGTCCAGGGACTGTGAATTTATGTGATACTGCGTCCAAGCTGAACATTTCCATGCAGTTGTAGGGACTGATTCAGAATCTCTGCTTCTGTTCACACTATGGGGGAAATATATCCCAAATAGCGACTTCTCTTTCAGTTTGGAGTAAGGATAAGAAGGGAACAGAAGTAGTCCCAGGTGAGCCCAATAAAGCCAGAGACAACCTGAAATCAACCCCTAGAAGATAGTTTGCATATCAGTAAACAAGAAATAAATGTTAGTTTTTGCTGAAATGTCATAATAATATGCAATGACTTCAAGAAACACAAAAGTTAGTTACCAATCCATTTGATTAGAACTTGTTAAAGGTATTAAAGCTTCATATGTATCAGAATAAGCAAATAATAATTCGCATTGCTCACAGGATATAAATCTAAATATGCAAAGAGAAGTCAGATGGTAGAGAAGAGATATCTAGCTAATGAAGGAGTCACTCTCAAAGCCATCTGCCTGGATAGGGAACTGGCTGAATGGTAAGATTTGGTCCTTAATCAGCATCTCAATCTTTTTTTTTCATAAGCACACTTCTGATTCAATTCTGATCTCTTCAACCCAAATTTTAAAGGTGGAATTACTCATTTGAATTCAATCTACTGTTTGCCTTGGCTAAACTTAAGATAAAAAATATGACAATGAATGGTGGTCACTTTTGAGCAATGAAAATTGATAGTGAATAAAACTATTAGTTATGGTGCTGATATAGATTTAATTCATCCCCAGTTATAATTAGTTACTTCATTTGAATAAATGGGCAGAATTAACGAGTGTCATAAATTTTGAAGAAAAGTCCTATTTATTTCAAACCAATGTGGTAGGGAGAAGACGAGTCTTTTCAAAAGAAATTCATGAGTGAATAGTCTTAGTACAACCATGGGCAATGTTAAAATGTTAACATTCCTATCTGGTAATAATTTTTTGAGCTCCACCAAACTGTAGAATAGCTAACTAGCTATATAATTTCCCCTCAAAACTTAGGAGTAACATTGTCCATAACTTCGTAGACTGAATGTTGCCCACGTGCTCTCAAAACCAAAGGTAGGTTTACACTGAGGAGCAGGGTCTTTTCAGCAAATACAACATTAATAACCCTTGAGGTAGGAGTTAGCACTTGCCTCAGAGGTCCTAGAAGCCCCTCAATAGTGTGCCTGTTAGCATGCAGAAAATTACAAGGAAGGAGCACTGGCCTTAATACACAGCACATGGTTCTGACAGGCTAAGAGCTTAATCATTATCAAATACTCAGAAATACAGGACTGATTCATGCTGTAACCAGTGCATGTTAGTAAAACAATCAGATTCAGAATGAGATTATCTTAGAACAATACCACATATGAGAAGATTCAGAATATATTCATTTATTTTCTTCTTACAATGTTTTATTGTTAAATGAGAAGAAAGATATCCAATGAACATGGACAAAATATGAAAACATTCAGAAACTGTTCAAACAACCAATATGAAAAAAATGTGGTAATGTTAGTTTACAACACTAAGTTTCAGGTATGTCATTTCATATCGCAACAACTTTATATACCATACTATACCCATCATCAGATGTCTAGTTACCATCCAATCAACCTCTCTATCTTTTCCATAATCTTCTTTCCCTTTTATAACCACCATTATGCTGTCAGAGTCTAAGGTTTGCTTGGGTTTTTTTTTTTTTTCGTATGGTTTCTTTATTTCCACATGAGTAAAATCATATGGTATTTGTCTTTCTCCTTCTGACTTATTTCACTTAATATGATCTCCTCGTGGTCCATCTGTGTTGTTAAAAATGGCAAGATTTCATCGATTGTTTTTTTAATAACTGAGTATTATTCCATTTTTATATATGTGTGTATATATTATATATAATATATATTATATACACACACATATATAAAATACATCTTTACGTATCTGTCAGTGGACCTTTTGTTTTCATATCTGGCCATTATGATTAGTGCAGCCATAAATATTGGGGTGCATATATAATTTTTAATTCTTGTTTTAATTCTTTACCCAGAAGTAGAATTGTTGGATTACATGGTGTTTTTATATTGTAGGTTTTTTTCTACTTTTTGAGGACACGTCACACTATTTTCCACAGTGACTTTACCAATTTATGTTCTCAACCACAGTTCACGATGGTTAATTATCCTCCATAATCTCACCACCACTTAATGTTTCTTAAATTTTGATAACATTGGATAATAGCCATTCTAGCAGATGTGAGGGAAAATCTCATTGTGCATTTCCCTAATGATAAAAATGAAGTTTGTCATGTGTCTGTTGGTGTTCTGTATGTCTTTTTTTAGTGAAATGTACATGTAGATGATCTATCCATCTTTAAATTAAGCTTTGTTGTTGAGTTTTATGAGTACTCATGAATCTTAACTATTAACCCCTTGTTAGATATATATGGTTTGCAAATATCTTCTCTTACTCAGTAGGCTGTCTTTATCATTTTAATGGTTTCTTTCACTGTGCAGAAGCTTTAGTTTGATAAAGTGACATTTGTTTAAATTTTCTTTTGTTTTCCTTGCTGAGACAAATCCTCAAAGGCATCACTAAGACCAATACTAAAGAATATATACTCTTTTATTCTATATATTTTATAATTTTAGATCAGATATTCAAGATTTGACTCCATTTTGAATTAATTTTGATCTAGTGAAAGATAGTGGTTAAGGATTATTCTTTTGAATGTAAATGTCCAGTTTTCCAAGCTCCATTTATTAAATATAATTTCTTTCCATTTTGTGCTCTTGGCTCTGTGGCTGTAAATCATTTGTATATGTGTGGATTTACTTCTGAACTCCTGATTTTATTCCATTGGTATGTGTATCTATTTTTATTCCAGTACCATACATGTGACTTTGCTGTTATGGTTTGAAATCAAAAGGCATAATACCTCAATTTCCTTTTTTTCCTCCTCAGGATTTTTTTTAGCTATTTCATGTCTTTTGTAGATTTATATACATTTTAGGATTTACAAAAAATCTAAACAGCATTGATTTTTTTCCATGAGCATGAAATTCCATTTCTTTGTGTCGTCTTCAATGTTCTTTTTCGAAGATTAATGATCCATATATATGTGGATTTATTACTGGGCTCTTCATTCTAATTAATTTACCTGATTTTATTCCAGTACCATGCTGACTTGATTATTATTGCTTTGGAGTAGAGTTTGAAGTCAGGAGCATTAAACCTCCATTTGTGTTTTTTCCTCAGGATATTATATGCTGTCCTAGACTTCTTGTAGTTTTGAATAATTGCATAACTTTTTGTTCGATTTCTGTGAAAATGTCTTTGGGATTTTGATAGAGATAGCATTAAATCTGTATATTGCTTAAGTAATATGTCCATGGTAATCCTTCTAATCCTGATCATGGGCTATCTTTCTAATTTTTTGTGTTGTCTTCTATTTCTTTTAACAATGTCTTCTAGTATTCAGAGTATAGGTCTTTCACTTTTTTGGTTAAGTTTATTCCAATGTATTTTATTCTTTTCGATGCAACTCAAATTGGGCTTGATTTACTGAGTCATCTTTCTGCAATTCTGTCATTTGCATATAGAAATGCAATGATTTAGAATATTAATTTTGTAGCCTGTCACTTTATTGCATTTGCTTATTATTTCTAGCAGCTTTTTACTGGAATCTTTGTGATTATATTTATATATTATAATTTACCAATAGTGGGAGTTTCAGTTCTTTTCCAATTTGGGTATCATTTTATTTTTATCTGATTATACTGACCAGGACTTTTAACAATGTATTAAATAGTAGTGGTGAGAATGGACACCCTTGCCTTATTCTTGATCTTAGATGAAAAGCTTTTGGTTTTCTCCACTGACTGATGTTGGTTGTAAGTTTATCATTTATAAACTTTATTATGTTGATATACATTCCATCTAAACCCTTTTTTGGAGTGTTTTTAACAAAAAAAAAAATTTGTAAGATTCAACACCTTTTATTTCAAGTGTTGGGATGACCATGACTTTTGTTCTTTTATTGATGTTGTGTATCACTTTCTATTAATTTGCATATATTGAAAAATCCTTGCATCCCTGGAATAAATTCTTGATTATGCTTTATGATTTGTTTCAAGAACTATTGAATTTAGTTTACTAATTTTTTTGTTGAGGATTTTTGCATCAATGTTCATCAAAGATTTGGTCATGTAATTTTATCTTTTGGTGCTCCTTTTTCAGTTTTAGAATCACAATAACGTTGGCATTATAGGTTTTGGAAGTGTGTGATCTTCAGTTTTTTGGAGCAGTGTGAAAAGGACTGGTATGTATTCTTGTTTGAAAGTTGGGTAGAATTCACCAGTTAAATCATTTGATCCAGGGCTTTTGTTTTGGGGAAGATATTTAATTGCTGTTTCAATTTCTTTGCTTGTGAATGATCTGTTTATAATTTATGTTTTTTCATGGTTTAATCATGAATGTTATGTTTACAAGACTGTTTCATTTCTTCTAAGTTATCCAATTTGTTGCCACACAGGTATACATAATATTCTCTTATGATCCTCTGTTACATTCATTTCTGATTTTTGTTTGTGTTGTCTCTTTTTTTTGTGAGTCTGGCTAGTGACTTACCTGTTTTGCTCATCATTTCAATAAATCAACTCTTCATTTCATTAACTTTTGAATAATCTTTTCAATGTTCTACTTTATTGATTTTTGCTCTGTTTTATTATTTCATTCTTTCTCTTAGATTTGGGTTTCTTTTTCTTTTTTCTTTTTATAGTCCCTTTAGGTGGGGCGTTAGCTATTTTATTTGTGATTTTTCATGTTTCCTGAGGTAGGATTGTAGCACAGTAAATTTCTTTTATTATTTCTTTTGCTGTATCTCACAGATTCTGATAATCCTGCCCCTATTTTAATTTGTATACAGGTAATTGTGAGTCCACCTTAGATGTTCTCATTGACCCAATAGATGCTTTTTATTCTCTACTACTTTGCAGTTTTATATATCCTAACTCTTTTGATCATTAATGTGATGTCTCTGTAACCGAAAAGATGCTAATATGATATGCGCTGTATCCTTAAGAATGTTTCATAGGCTTTCTAAAAGAATGTGTAGTCTCTTGTTGTAGGGTAAAACTCTCATATGTTCATCTCTTCTAACTTATTACTTAAAGCTCATGTCTCTATTGATTTTTTGACTAGGCGATCTGTCTTTTACTGAGAGTGGAGTGTTCAAGTCTTTTATTTTTGTGTTGCTGCAATATATTCCTTTAGATCTGCTAATATTTGCATGAATATATTTAGGTGCTCTTTTACATATATTAAGTGTTGCATCTTTCTGTTGTATTTCTCCCTTTGTTATATATAATATTTATTTTTTGTTAACTTTTTACAGGAAGTCTTCCTTCTGAGATGAGTATTGTAGTTTCTGGTTTTATAATGTCACTATTCTCTTATAGTACCTTTATCCTTTCATTTTAAGCCTCTGTCTCTAGATGTTAGGTAAGTTTTTGCAAACAGGTTATAATTGGGTTTTGTTTCTTAATCCATCTAGCCACTCTGATTTATAATTGGTGAATGCAGTACATTTAGAGAAATTATGGATGTTTGAAGTATTGCTACTACCATTTTAATTTTTGTTTTCTAATTTTTTCTGTGTATTACCTGGTTTCAACTTTTTGTAATTTTTTTTCTTTTTGATTTGGATAAGATAGGCTTTTTTAACATTTATTGTCGAGGGGTTTGCATAGCAGCAATTTCCTTCTGCTTTTGTTTTTCAAGGAAAACATTTATTTCTCTTTCAAATCTGAGTTTTGCTGGATATAGTATTCTTGTCTGGTGGCATTTATCTTGAAATGTTTTGAAAGCATCATTCCATTCTCTCCTGGCCTGTATAGTTTCTGCTGAGAAGTCTGACATAGCCTGATGGGAATATCTTTATATATTAACCCCCCACTCACCTACCCATCCGCGGCCACCTTAAGAATTCTAAACACAGAGTTTACCTCCTATTGCATTTAAAAATCCTTTAATTGGTACCATGTTCATTAATTATAATGTGTCTTGGTGTGCATCTTTTTGGATTCCTTTTATTTGGAAACTCTTGACTTCCTGTACCTGAATGTCAACTTCCTTTACCAGATTAGGGAAATTTCCAGTGATTGTTTTCTCAAATATTTATTTTAGACACATTCTCTTTTTCAAGTTCTATTTATCATTTGGCTTGTCTGAGTGAATTCTAGTGCTTTGCCTTCCAACTTACTGATTCACTCATCTTCTTTATTTAGTCTGTTGTTGGAGCCCTCTTTTATATCTTTTAAGTCTCTCATTCTGTTACTTACCTATATGACATCCGTTTGTATTTTTCTTAAAATTTCTAGTTCATTCATTATTTTTCTTTTGAGCATCCTTGTAAATAGTTTGAATTCTTTATTCGGAAGTTTGCTTATCTTGATTTCTTTAGCACTTTTTTTTTTTAACCTGAATTTTGTTTCACTATTTTGTCTAGAGTGTGTTTTATTTCCTGATTTTTCCTGTCCATCTAAGTTTACTTCTATGTTTTAAGCACCACTACTAATTACATTCTTTTAAAGTGTCTGATGCTGCATTGAGACCAGGATCACAGTCTACCCTAGACTGTACCTACCTGAGCTGTTGAGGTCAAGCAATGAAATGAGCAAGCAGCCAGGCCAGGCTGTAATGCATTGGCTGGCTTGGCTGTGGCCCTCAACTACAGTGTTCTGTATAAGTGGTACTCTGGGTCCTTCTTAGCCTGTGAGTTAAGCATAATTGTCATCTAGGCCCAGCAATGGCATATAGCATTATATGGTAGGTAACACATGCTAATGGGACGCATTAATTTGTCAGTGGAATTGGGCAATACTTGCCAGAGGTGCATGGGGAACTTCTTGCTGATCATGAGATGTAGCCCATTTATTCTCTGGCTGGACTGTCATTGGCAGTGATGCATACAGACAGCTAATAGACAGCCAGTGGAAGTATGCTGAAAAGCAAAATTGTAAGAGGCAGAGTACTAGCCACGCAGTGGAATAGTGGTATATGGGGGCCGAGAAGGACTAGCTACTGGCTAGATTGCCAGGCATGTTTGTAACTGGCAAAGCTGTATCCGTGGCAGCATGCTACCAGCAATAGCACATAGAGTTTGTGGTAGCACCCAGGGCCAGCTAGGTTGCTGGAAGTATGCTGGTGTGGCAAAATTGCTCTACTTATATGGGACTCAATCAACTGGGAGCAACAGGAGGTCACATAAAGCCAACCTACTGAATGTATAACGCATTTGCTAACTAGCCAGGCTTCAGAAGATGCATAAGGTAGGTTACTACCTGTAGGAGGATGACCTTCTTGCTAGCAAGAGGGGTAAAGGGTACTGGCAGGTACTACATTTGCTTATTTGTCAAGAATGACCCTCTGGAGTGGCTTTCTGTCACTTGACTCTCAGCTATCTTGGGCTACTTCATAGGATATGGTGGAACTCTCAACTGGTTTGTCCTTATGGCCTAGAAATATGTAGGGTAGGGCTCCAGGATGGTACATACCAGCAATGGTATTAGCAAGGTTATAAAAGGATGTCAAGTTGGTACCTGCCAGCGATTATAACCCTGAGGTCATAAATATTTTCTTCCTCAGGTATATACTCTTAGTATGGTTTCTGAAATGCCTTCATTCCTAGGTATTTAGATCAGTGTTACTGTATTAGATCCCAGGAAGAATAAATCTGCCCATGGGACATTGAAGAGAAGGTTCTGAGTCTCTACTTTTCCTTGGATTTTATGTCTTTTATTTCTTCCCGGCCCTCAATGAAGGAATTCCAGGGATTGTTCTCTGTTGTGATGGAACAAAAGGGTGGAGTGTTGGATACACTCACTCCCTAGAGGAAAGTTTTGAACTTAAAAACTCTTCCTAATTGTACCTTCCAGCCCCCATGATGGTTTCTTTTCTTAACAAGTGGGTATCTCTGTCTCTCCTATCTGTCTGGGTGTTGTCTTTTTATCCTTTATTGCAGAAGCTCTGTCTGAATTTTAGGTTTACTTCTGGGTAGATTAGTTGTAGATTATTATTTGTAGATTTGTTGTGTTCTTCAGGGGAAGATGATTACTGGTGTATATTATGTGATCTTCTTGACCCTCTCAGAATATTTTGGTTTAAACATATTTTAAATTAGAACATTAGAACAAAATTTAGATGGAAAGGCTTTTAAGATGGTTACTGAAGTTATGAGAAGCCCTAATAACTTTCCCAGATAGCAAAAATATTTGAATGGATGACTAATCTAAGAACACAGAAAATTAAGTGACATGTACACATTTTCCTACTAATTTTTGTAGCCCTATCATCATCATTACCATAAATATTGTTATCTCCATGGCAACAGTTAAGAGTCTACTGTGTTATAAAATCTATGATATATTATGTGACTATGTATTTATAATTCACATACACCTACACTGCAAGCAAAAATCTTTGCTATAGTACTATTCATATCATATATTATTCTATAAATGCATGAGAATATAATACATTCCTTTCTCTGAATTATTAGTCCTTCATTTATTGCTTTGTATTTTCAATACATTATATATCTATATAATGTTGCATAAATATTTTACAAAATAAATATATGCATGTATATACATATATACACACGTAATCACAAAATCTTCAAAATGTGTCTTAGGATATTGATTTTATATGAAAATATTTTAAATTATATGTATACTATCAAGTCAGTATCAATGGTTATATTTGAATGTATTTCACTTTGTTCGATTAAGCAGATATCATATTTAAATTAAAACAAATTGCAATATGGGCCTCATTACCAGGGAGGAAAAGGCCCCTGTCCTGCTGCCTATAGTTCACCAGACTTCACTAAGTTTCAGAGAAAGGAAACATCCAAATGAACTATAATGATTAATAAAGTTTTCTTGGGACTTAAGCTAGACATTGGAATCTGGGAGTATATAAATAAGTAAAGAGAAAGAAGCAAATGTTCCAGATCATGGTAGCAATTCTTTCAAGGGCCTGA
Source organism: Solenodon paradoxus (assembly GCA_004363575.1). Lineage (NCBI taxonomy): Eukaryota > Metazoa > Chordata > Mammalia > Eulipotyphla > Solenodontidae > Solenodon > Solenodon paradoxus. The sequence goes on along the minus strand of RJWH01001890.1, from coordinate 182,920 downwards.
AAACTAACAAGATACAATTAGAAAACAATGAGTAGCATCCACAAGGAGATATTACCACAGATCAGTAAGAATGGTCTAGAAACAAGTTTTGGAGAAGGTGTGGAGAAAAATGAGTCCTCCTAAACTAAGTTTCAGCATAAATCCAGCAGTCAGAAGCAGTTTCCCAGTCACTGCTGAGCTGACTAGTGAAGATTGACCCTGCACACAAATACCACACAGCCCATGATTAATGAATCTCTCAGAACAGATACCAACTAGGAGGTAAACAAAAGAGAAAGAGAAAAATAAACATAGTACCAAATACACAGCCGAGAAGCCAAATCATGCCAAAACTAAAATACTTCTCAAACAAAGCAGGGATATATTGAAAAGAGGAAGATACCAGTAACTCTCCAGAGAAGAAATATGAAAATATTCAATGGTACAACTAATAGATAAAGAACTCAGAGCATTTAGTGACTTTTCAGTACGTACCATAAGAATAAACCTGTTTTTACACTTTCATATGTGTCCTGTATGTTTCTCCGTTCTACTCCCACTAACTGACCAGTACTAAAATTTTTTTCAGACAACTAGAAAAATAAGTCATTATTCATACTCATAAATCTATTTATTGACCAAGACAAAGTACATGACCGAGGCCACCTGGGATTTAAGAGATGACGTCTGTAGAATACAAGCTCAGTACGTGGTGAGATTGCAGTTGAACTTCCTGATTCTATTATCTTCAGCAAAAGTATGTTAAGGGACCTGGTTCTTCTAGTTTAGATATGTGATCTTTAAAAGCTGAAGCTACAGCGAACTAGAAAGAACAAAAGCAGGCTAAAGAAAGTAGTGATGATACATGAATTATGAATTATGAATTAATGTTAACTGACACAGCAGGACAATGGAGAAAGACTCATTAAAGAAAAAAAGATAGTTGCCTGTCTATAATGCAGAGGTTCTCAGTGTGAATAGCCTTAATAATGACAGCGGAAATTCACTGAGGTGTTGCTTTTGTCAGTCACTGAGTTAATCAACAACATTTTATTCTCATAGAAATTTTTTTTTCCCCTGAAATTCACTAAGAAGTTAGATCACCAAGTCACAAAGCTAACAGTCAGAGCCAGAGGAAGTCATGCTTTGTCTAACCTAAGGAATTTTTCTTAAATAGGTCTGCATTACTACTCACAGGTTGGCAATCTGTGGTTTACTATATAGATACCAATAAAAGAAACTGGAAGTGTGTGATGATGTATAATGAGTTTCTGTTTAGATATATTCATACCAATGTGATGGCAAATCACTCTTGTAAATGATTGGTGATAAAATTAGAATCGGACTGCAGAGGCCATGACTGGGTTTTAAGAAATTGAACAAAGAAGATGTTTTAATTGAAGCCATAAATGTGATTGAAATTTCTAGTGGAAAGAACATACAAAGAAAGGAAAGAGGCTTAAAAGATAAAGCAGGAATTAGAGTAGCACAAAGAGGCCTAAGGAAAGCAAAAGACTGGTAAGATCTAGAAGACTTATTGTTGAAAAGTCAAGGAAAAGGGTCACTGTGAAGGGTATACTTATTCTATTAATTGTTTTCATTGGTATAAAAGAGAATACTGGCTCACTATGGAAATACTTAAAAGATACATTTAGAAATCATAAAAATCAAATCTTTTAAAGATACATTTCTGTGAGAAAAAAACAAATATTTGTGTCATAGGTATAGCGTTTTTTGTACTTAGACTGAGCTAATGACATACATTTCAAAGCAGCTGGCCAAAAAATAATACAACATGAAATGTCTATTTCATTATGTTCAGCCTTCTGTGGTTTGGAACTTCTCTTGCAAAATGAAAGAGAAACTTGATAGAATACCAATTTTCCCTCTATCTTTAATGTCTGTCCTCTGAACTCCCTTTAGAAGTAAGCCTTTTTATCTCCATAATATCATAAGGCTGTTGATGATTTTGGTGGCGGTGGTCATCCTAACATTTATTAAGCATATGCAATCTGTCAGTTCTAAATCTTTTAAAAGTAACATTCATTACAATAATCATAAATATATATATTTGGTCTTTATCCCAGTTGCTCACCAGGGCTCCTAAAAACTTGCAATTCTCTAATTGAAAAAAATAATAAAAAGCCCAATGAATATCTTTTTGTTATATTTCATTTTTGTCCCTGGATCCTGAGCCAGCTTTAAGAAGAAAGAGATAAAGGTTAAAGGAGCATCTTTTCTAATTCATGAAATACCCCTTTCAACCACACCTGAATTTGTGTTAAATTAGATGACTTTTGGAAATTCCCTAAAGATGAGGCTCTGATTTCCAAAAGAACCAAACACGTAAGTAGATAATAGCACTTTTCGCCCCACTCCCAACTTCCAGGAACCTGAAAGGGATTGGATATTGAGTTAATAATTGATCCTACATACATGATGAAATGTCCATTAAGAAAAAAACAAAAAAACAATTGAAGGGGTTCTAGGTTCTTCCAGATGGAGAACATATGGAGGTGCTGAGAGGGTGATGCCTTTGGAGTAGGCATAGTCGCACTGCACCCTTTCCCCATACCTTGCTCTATGCATTCCTTTCATTTTTTGGTTGTTCCTGAGTTGTATCCTTTGTAATAAACCAGTAATCAGGTGATTAACCATTTTTTCCTGAGTTCTATGATCCATTTTAGCAAATTCATCAAACCTAAGAGGGGGTTCATGGGAGTCTCCATCTGTGCCTAGTTGGTTAGAACAGCCTGGGACTTGTGACTGACCTCTTATGTGGAGACCTGTCATAGAAGACTGAATCCTTCATCTATTGAATCCAATTCTGCCTCTAGGTAGCAGCATCAGAATAGAGTCGAGAGCTTCAATACCCGGCTGTTTTCCAAGAATTGCCTGATGGCGTGGAGAATTCCCTGCACACTCCTGTTGGAATTGAATTGAGTCCAGGCACCCGGCACAAGTCCTACAGTTTGTGACCACAGAAAACTGGAAATTGCTTGGCGAAAAACCACACACATTTCATGTCAGAAGTGTCGTTTGTAATGGAAAAAAAACAACACAAAATTTGTTCATTTAATCTTCACAATTCTATGTGACAAATACAGGCAACCTCAATTTAAAGAGAAAATAGACTTAAGGAGGTTATTTAACATCCCCTAGGTAGCAGCTAGTAAGTAGGTACCAAATTAGACTGTGGCTCAGCACTGTTCTTCCAGACTTAAACCTCTTGTGGAATTTTTAAAAAATCTTCCCTCAGGGGAGAGTTTCAAACTTTCTTCATTGCAGTATTTACTTACTTGATATCATCAGGGAAATCAGTAAAATGTATGAAAGCACGAATTCCAGGAGGAATTATGCAATGAGTACCTGGGTAAAACATATTCTAATAGGATAGAAGAAAATATTGGGAAGGAAACTAATCACGTCAGGAAAAAATATTATATATGAAAACCTTTGGAAGTGGAAGTCATGAATCAAAAGCAGGAATACAGAATGGGGACCCATTATTAAAAAAAAACAAGAAAATCTCCTTAGAAAATACTCTCCTCTATCTGCCCATCATTGTTCTGCTCGGGTTTTCTTTCATTCACACCTCTGCAGCCATTCACACACTGTTTTCCAAAGGTGATTATTCTAACAAACTTACTCACATCTGCCTCCCCCACTTCAATTTTTAGTTTGTTTTTTTTATATTGCTATATGCATTTTAGGATATTGAAATGGTACCTCAATCCTTGTGTATTTCACACCACACCCACCACCAGACATTTAGTGTCCTTTACCAGCCCCTTGTTCCTTTTCTCCTTCCCTCACCCCTCCTACCCCTCTGGAGTCAGTTTTAGAGCCTGTGGATTTTGCTATTCATTTGTTTATATTCCACATATGGGTAAAACCATCTTTTGTATTTCTGTCTGGCATATTTCATTTAGTAATCACCTCTTGTTCTATCCAAGTTGTTGCAAATAGCACAATTACATCTTTTTTTTAACAGTTGTATAGATTAGCTTTCTATCTCATCACTTCTTTATTCAGTCCTTTGTAGGACATTTTGATTGTTTCCATATCTTAGCTGTTTATGAATTATGCCGCTACAAACATGGGAATACATTTTTTTTGTTGTTCTAATTAGTGTGTTTGTATTCTCTGGGTATAGGACTAGAAATATGATTGCTGAATCAGTTGTTAAATCCATTTTGTTTTATGAGGAATCACCATACTGATTTCCAAAAAGATTGCACTAATATACATTTCCACCAGCAGCTTAGGAGAATTTCTTTTTTTCCACGCTGTCTCCAACAATTATTGCTTCTAGTCTTTTTGATACAGGCCCGTTCTTATTGTTGTTAGGTGATAACTCATTGTGGTTTGTATTTCATTTCTCTGATGCTTAAGTGATAAGCATATCATTTTTCATGTTTGTAGGCCCCTTTTGTGTTTTTTTCTAGAAAGTTGTCTTTTCAGTTTTTCTGCCCATTTTTTGAATGGATCTTTTTTTGTTGTTGAGGTTTATAGGGTAGTGTGACAACATGACCCATGCCCAAACTTAAAAGTGAGCTTGGTGACTGGCCAATGCTGGGTACAGACTTGAATGCAATAGATGAAATTTCTGATATGATAACTGCCTCTGTCTGCACTAACTATGTCTGAGATGTCCTGCCCTGAAATTTTGCTGTCCTTTCCTATTGGACTATTCTGTTCTTTCCTACTTGGCTGTTCCTGCCTGCTCACTACCCACCCCCTGCTGATACTCCTACAAAATAGCTCCTCTCCCCACCAGGGGTGCAGCTGCTTTCTGGAAGTGCTGGATCTGCTGCTGTCCGGGAGGTGGAAATATGTTCGACCTGCCACCATCAGAACACCCTGTCACAAGCACAGTAAAGGCCATGTCCTCGCTGCTTGTGTCTTCTCTTGATTTCCTTGGACTATCTACCAGGCAGGGAATTACTCTGCGAGAACGCAAATACCTGCAAAACAAGGTATATGAGCTCTTTAACTACTTGTGTAATTTATGTTGTGCAAATTATCTGTTCAGTTGGCTGTCTTGGTGGTAGTTTCTGACACTGTGAAGAAAAGATTTAGTTTGATGGAGTCTCAAATGTTTATTTGTACATTAATTTTCTTTGCCATGTGTCACTTCTTCAAAGACATAATCTGCTTTAGATAGCATGGACTGTTTTTCCTACCTTTTCTTCTAATTATTTTATAGTTATATCTTATGTTAAGACATTGCTCCATTTTGATTTAATTGTCTTCAGTGGCGCTAGTTTATTTTGCTTTTTTGGCAAGAGTCTTACCAATTTTCCCAGCACAATCTGGAATAGACTTTTCTTCCCCCATGTATGTTTTTGATTACTGTGTCATAAATTAATTGTGCATGTAGGTATGCTTTACTTTCTGAGGTCTCAATTTTATTCCCCAAATCTGTTGGTCTATTTTTGTCCCAATACAATACTGTTTTTATGGCAACTGGTCTATTTTATAGTTTGAAGTCATCTGGTGTCCTTTCTATTTCTGAGCATATCTTTGGCTATTCAAGGGCTTTTGAGGTTCCAAACAAGCTTCAGTATTGTCAACTTTATTGGAAAATGTTCCTGGAATTTTGATGGGAATTGCATTAAATCTGTGCATAGCTTTGGGTAGGATGGCCATTTTAATTATGTTGATTAAAAATTCTGTGCTCATAGATTGGAATAAATTTCTTTGTGTCTTCTATTTCTTTTGTTAAAGTCTTTAGTTTTTAATGTTTTATAGGCTTTCACCTTCTGACATTTATTTGCAGATATTTTATCTTTCTTGGTGCTATTGTGAATGGTATTTCTTTTTCATTTTTTCCCCTCTAGTTAATTGCATATAAGAATGCTACTGATTTATGTGTATTGATACTACATCCTGTCACATTGCTGTTTTCTTTTATTGTTTCTAATTATTTTTTGGTGGAGCCTTTTTTATTTTCTTGGTATATTGTTATCTTCAAATAATGTTAATTTTATTTCTTCTTTTTCTACTAAGATTCCTTTCATGTCTTTTTCTTAACCTTTTGCTCCAAGATTTCCAGAACTAAATTGAAAAGGAGCAGCGAGTGCATCCTTGTCTTGTTTCAGATTCAAGGAGAAAGGAAGGCTTTTGGTTTCTTACTATTGATTATGAGGTTGGTTGTGTCTTTGTCTAGAAGGTTTGTATCATGTTATTTACTTTCTATTCACAATTTTCGGGCAAGATTTTATCATCAATTGTTATAGAACCTTGCCAAATGCTTTTTCTGCATCCATTGATATGATTATGCAATTTTGGATTTCTTTAGTTGATGTAATATTACGTTGCTAAATTTGCATATATTGAACCATTCTAGCATCCCTCAAATAAATCCAACTTGGTCATGATTTACAATATTTTTAATGTGCTGTTGAATTCATTTTGCCAAGATTTTACTAAGGATTTTTGAGTCACTATTCATCAGTGATGTTTGTCTATAATTTTCTTTTTTGGTTATTGTCTTTGTCTGATCATGGTATCAGGGTAATTTTAACCTCATAGAATATGTTTGGGATTTTTGCTCTTCTTGATTTTATGTAATAGTGTGAGGGAATTAACTCTTCTTTGAATGTTTGGTAGAAATTGCTATTGAACCAATCCAGTCCTGGGTTCTTGGTTTTGGTGAGATTGATTAGACCTTCCATTTTTGTACTTTTGATTAGTCTATTCAAGTTATTTATGTCTTCCTGCTTCAGTTTTAGGGGACTGTCGGGTTCTATAAATATATTCATCTCTTTAAGATTGACAGATGTTGACATACAGGTGCTCATAATAGTTTCTTAGGATCTTTTGCATTTCTGTGATGTCCTGATGTCACCTCTTTCATTTCTGGTTTTGTTATTAGAGTTTTCTTCATGAGTTTAGCTAAGATATATTTTTTTCATTTTTAAATACAGTAGCTCTTGATTTTATTGATCTGTTATATGATCTTTTTGTTATTTCATTTCTACTATTTTGTTATTTCCTTCCTTTTTACTGAAATTTGATTTTTTTCCTTTTCTAATCCTGCAAATGTATGATTAGATATTTAATTTGGGATTTCTGATTTTTTTATGTTTGCTTGTATAGCTATATATAAATTTCCTTTTTAGAACGGTTCTTGCCTCATCCACATATTCTGGTAACTTGTCTCTTCATTTGTTTTTCTTTTCAGATTTTTTAAAAAATTTTGTCTTAATTTTCTTCTTTATCTAGGAATTATTCAGAAGCATGATGTTTCATCTGCACATATTTCTGGTTCTTCCAGTTTTGTTTTTCTGATTTCTGGTACAGTCCTGTGGATGGAGAAGGCACTTTATATAATTTCAACCTTGCTAAATTTACTGAGACTTGTGTCCAATAGATGATCTAATCTTGAGAACGCTCCATTGATGCCCAAGAAAAATTTATAATCATTTTTGTTGGAATAGAAAGCTCTGTATAAATTGGCTAATTCCATATGTTTATTCCTTCATGTTAAGCCCTTATTTCTTTTTTGATTTTCTGTCACAATGGTGTATTGATGTAAGTGGGGTATTTAAGTCCCCTACTACTATTTTGTTACTATGAATATTTGTTTTGTTCTGTCCATGTCATTTATATATTTAGCTTTCACCGTGAATGCACATATATTAGTGACAATTATTTTCTTCTTGATGGATTACCCCTTTACTATAATTGTTCATCATTGTTCACTTTACCCTTTTTTAGGTGAAAGTTTATCTTGTACAATATTAGTATTGTAGTTCCTGATTTCCTTTTGTCCTCATTGCTTTTATATATATTTCCATAGCCCCTCACTTTCAGACCATTTTTGTCTTTAGATTTGATGCGGGTTTCTTGTAGGCATCATATTAATGGATTTGGGGTTTTTTTATCCACCCAATCACTCTGTCTTTCAGTTGCTGAGTTCATTTCATTCACGTTTGGGGTGATTTTTGATAAGTAGGCCTTTCCTGCACTCATTTAAACCTCTGTTTTCTGTTAGTTTTATATCTCTGTTGCTTCTTTTTGTTTTTGCTTCTTTTCCTTTAGATACATTCATTGTTGTTTGTTTCTTCTTTCCACCTATGTATCTTTAGGGTCCTGTCTTCATTTCTGATTTTATTTTAGTGTTTATCACCATTCTGAGGGTATAGTGGTTCTTTGTTCTTGTTTTTCCTATTGTAGCATTCCCGTCAGCATTTCTGAAAGGCAGGCTTGGTGATAGAATATTCCAGTAACACTTCTTTATCATTTAAGATCTTTCTTCCTCCATCATATTTGAATGATAATTTTGCAGGGTTGAGTATTCTTGGCTGTTTCTTTCTTTTAGTATTTTAAATATATCATTTCACCCTCCTAATTTTACACTTGAGCTGACAAGTCTGATGATACTTAATAGTTGTAGTTTGTTTCTCGCTGCTTCCTTCTCTACTCTCTAGGAAACTTTAGACATTTTTGTGTGTAAATATTTTTCCTTTTAGGCATTTTGGTGGTCTATTTATTTCCTGGACTTCCATGGTTACTTTCTTTTAAAAGTTATGGAAAGTTCTTTTCTTTTACTTCTTTATATTTATTTCTGGCTTCTCTCTCTCATCAGCTTCCAGGATACACATTATTTCTATGTTCTTATCGTATCTGATATTACTCATATTTTTTCCCTATTTTGTTTCTCCCTTCATGAGTTGTCACCTTTTTGTTTTCATGTTGTTTCTGTGATTTGTTCTTCTGCAAGACTGACTTAATTTATGACACGTCCCATGTTTTTCTCCAAATCATTGACAGTAATTGTTATATTTAACATTTCTGTTAGGACTCTGATTGGCTTCAATCTCTGAGAGTTTATCATCATTCGTAATTGCTTATAATTTGTCATTAAATTATAAATTTATTATAATTTGTCATTAAATTTGTCATTTTTGAGGTCCTTCATTTGTTTTGGGGGTATTTAATTGGCTTTCCTGCAGATAATTTTTTAAAATTATATTGCTCTGAATTCTTTACTAGGTTGTTCTAATCATGACAATATATTTCTTGTCTGGGGAGCCCCTGGCATCTTTCTCTCTTTGGGCCATTTGTGTTTTATTTGGGGCAATTTAGACTGCGGTATGAACTTCTTCATTGCCTTATATTTAGTACTGTGGTTTTCTCTTTTTATTTTATTCCTAGTTGACACTGCTGTGGGAAATTGTGTGCAGTGTGGTGGCTGTGGGTAGAGGCTCCTTACCTGTGGTAGGGACTGGGGCCTCAGTCTGCTTCTGGCTGCTTTTGGGGTAGTGGGTCTTCTCTCTCATCTGTGGGTACCCAGCATTACACCTGCTGCTGAAGAGTGACAGGCACCCACAGTGGGGTGACACCAGTTCTTTTTCTCACCTCTGTATTGGTGCTGGGTCCTTTGCAGGACCCCAGACGGTGGCATGTTGATACTGTCAGTGGTGCAGCTCACACTTTAATAAAAAAACAACTTTCCTTAAATCATACTTTAAAAATGCTGTATCTTCACATACAGCTTCAAGAGCTATGCCCAGGTCTTCCTTGTCATTTCTCTGCCAGAATTTATCCCCAACTTGCTGGTACATGAAAACAACTAACACTGTCATCTCCTCCAACTGTTTGTCATCTGTTTCTACACCTGCAATATCGTTGTTCTTCTCTTTCAGATTCTTACTGTTTTAGGAAATAATTTTATTGTAAAGCTTGATCTAACAGATTTATCCTCTTCTAATTAGTCTCTTTCTTCTTATGCTCTTAAACTACTATGAACCTACTTTCCTCATAATATCCTCCTACAGTGTTAACCTTTGTGATCAAATTGTGAATTGCAAGGAAGCAAGGAAGTTCCCTTTCTTAATATTTATTAGATTCTTAATAATTAAACAGGATACCTGTAGCAAAGTGGGATTTTAATAAATGCATTTTTATTTATTTGAATTAGTGGAAAATCGATGTTTCTACACAAAGCGTTTTTTTATGTTACCTTTAAGTCATGAGTACAGTAAGACTTTTAAACATTTGTAACTATATTTCATGTAAATATCTCTTGATTAGGATAGAGGGAAAATATTTTTAATTCTAGCTATGCCATCTTTATGAACCTAATTAAATGGACTTGAACTTATATTAAGTACTCAGTTTCTAATCTGGGAAATATAGATATTTCTTGTGTTCTTAACTCAGTGAAGTGCCATGATGATAAAGTAGAATAACAGACATGAAAGCAATTTAAATGTCATAAAGTGCTACATTCGCACAAGCATAAAGAAACTCACTGTTAATATCTAGATGGATCAGACCGCATATTGGTATGTTTAAGGAGTGGGATTTGGGGTGTGTGTGAAATAAATTTTGGACCAGGGCAGAGTTCTGGACACAGAAAAACATGCAAACACCTGGGTTCCTGGGAGTCAGGATCATAAATTGGCCATGTAGTAGAAGAGAAAAACAAAGATATCACATTAAAAAGTAATTTTACTTAAATTAAGGTTCAACTGAAATGTGTACCCTTTTAAACATGAATCTATCCTACATTTGAAAGAGAAAAATTCTAAGAAATTAGGGGGAACAGTTTTAAAACAGAAATTTTACAGTCCTCACTCAATTGTAGAAATTTAACTCACTACATTTCCATGTTAGATTTTTTAAAATGATTTAGTATACATTTTCATATTTTCTAAGACTGTCAGTTAATAAAACCGATGTTTACAGAAAATAATCATGGGAAAAGTATAGAACTGATCTGTTAAAATTAATTTTTATATACTGATATTGATATATAATGACATACACATTTAAACTATGTAATGTTATGTGTTGTTCCTTCAAATTTTACAAAAGTTCAGCTATTTAAAAAAATTTTTTAGACAAGAAGTAATAGCATAAAATCTGAAGTTGCATAGTCAATATAGTGAGTGCTAAGTTGCCATCTGACCTATTCTTCCTAAAGAAAAATCATTTTCTAGTTATTAATATTAAATCTTTTCTTCACAATGGTATATTCATTCTTGAACATTGACATTATATCTCAGCCTCCACCAGAGCTCCAGAGTCTTTTACCACCAATTCTCCCCACTTCCCATCTTTCCCTTATCCCACTCCCACGGAAAGTCATCATCATCTATCCTGAAAGTTTTTGCTGGGGTTTATCTATTTATTTGTTTCATTTCATTATATTGCACATACGAGTTAAACCATCCTGTATTTATCTTTCTTTCTGATTTACTTCAGTTAACATGATCCCTTCCAGTTTTATCCAGATTGTTGCAAAGGGTACAATTTCATTTTTTTTTTAGTAGCTGCATAGAATTCCATTGAGTATACATACCAGAGCTTCTTTATGCAGCTATCTGTTGTTGGATATTTAGGATGTTTCCATGTCTTGACTATTGTGACTGTAGGCCATTTGTGTATCTTTATGTAGATGCTATTCACTTCTTTTACCTTTTTTGAATGGGTCATTTGCTTTTTTCGTTGAGGCATATGAGCGCTTTATATTTTGGAGATTACGATTGTATCTGATGTAAGCTGTGTAATTATCTTCTCCATGCGTTACCTTTTTGTTTTAGTGGTGGCTTCTTTTGCTCTGCAGAAACTCTTCAGTCTGATGAAGTTCAGATTTTTTCAGTTTTACTTTGGCCTCTGTTGCTACAGCTGTTCCTTCTGTAAAGATATCTTTGAGGTTGAGGTCGTGGAGTTTCTCCCATATTTTCATGTAGGTATTTTTTGGTTTTGGTTCTTATGGCCAAATCTTTAATCCATCTTGAGTTAACTTTTTGTATATGGCAATAATGACTGATCTTTCTGTTTTTTTGTTTTTGTTTTTTGCTGCTGTCTGTAGTTTTCCCAGCACCATTTTATTAAATAGACATTCATTACTCCATTGTATACTCTTGGCACCTTTGTCATGGGTTAACTGTCCATATATGTGTGGCTTTATTTTGGAGCTCTCAATGTGATTCTACTGATCAGTATGTCTGTTTTTGTTCCAGGACCAAACTGTTCTGATGATGGTTGTTCTGTAATATTGTTTGAGGTCAAGGAGTGTGATTCCCTCACTGTTCATTTGTTCTCTGAAGAGAGCTTTGGCTGTTAGAGGCCTTTCATTGATTCCATACTAACTTCAATATTGTTTGAGGAAATGAAGCAAAGAATTTCCCTGAGATTTTGATGGGACTTGCTAGACCTGTGTATTTTTTGGGTAGAATAGCCCATTCTTCTAATCCATGAACAGGGAACGCTTTTCCATTTCTTTATGCCTTCTACTTCTTTTGTTAAGTTCCTGAAGTTTTTGTTATAGAAGTTTAACCTTTGTTAAGTTAATCCCTAGGTAGTTGATCATTCTTGGTGCTGCTGTGAAAGGAATTTCTTAATTTGTTTTTCCTCTACTTCATTGTTTGTATATAGGAATGCTACAGACTTTTATGTATAGATTTTATATCCTGCCACTTTGTTGTATTCGTTTCAAATAGTTTTTTTCATGGAATCTTCAGGGTTTTCTATATATATCATATTATCTGCAAATAATGATAGTTTTATTTCTGTTCCAATTTGGATTCCTTTAATGTGTTTTTCTTGCCTTATAGCTCTGGTCAAGACTTTCAGATTTATGTTGAATAGTAATGAAACCATGTCTTTCCCCATGTCTCAGGAGAAAGGTGCTTAATTTTTTTTTTTTACCGCTGATTATGATTTTGGTTTTGGGTTTGTCATGTATTGCTTTTATTATGTTGAGGTATGTGCCTTCTAAATCATTGAAAAGTTACATCTAAGATTTAAAAATTGTTTAAAATTTTTCATTAAAGAGAATACATGTAAAATTGTCTATTAGGGATACCCTCATAATACTGTGTTAGTATTGCCAAAGTGTAATTAACTAGTAAATAGTATTGAGACATCCAGCTTCAAATTGCAAGGAAACCACAGACTGAGCATTATATTTTCTAAAGAGTTTCTATATGTTGCTAGGGGCAAAGTAGTGTATGAAATGTGGTCATGAAGGTAATAAGATTTGCTTATAGTAATTTCTTCAATATGAGTTAATTATATCTGTCAATGTGTTTGCCTTTTTATATGCATATGTGATTATCTCTTATAAAGCAAGTATAGCTCTACCCAAGATCTGTTAGATCATGTTTCTTCATTGATTTGACACATGAGTTATTAATACAAAAATCTTACTGGATCTCAATGTAATGAATTAGAATTCCCATAAAACTTTTAAAAATTTATTGGAAATCACTAAAGGGTGGGGAAGTATGGTCTCAAGCGCTTATGTGTCTTGACTAACTGCCAACTAGGAGAGGTTAGCTTCTTTTGATATGGGATTACCACATATATGATAATTTTGCTTAGTGTTAAAAATACAAGATTTTGGTTTCTTTTATTTGTTCCTCATATCCTCACCCATTCAGTGCCAGATTGACTTTTTACAAAATGAATAATACTGACTAAATTCATGATTCTTTGTTATTGATGCGTCATTTTTGTTTTGCTTTATCTATTCAGATGCCTAAAAAATCTCTATAAATTCCTTAAAAATACACCAAAAACATAATTGTGACACTTTGCCCCTTTGTCATAAACTTTCCCATGATTTATTAACGAGGCGTTTTACTTCCCAAGGTTATAATTTAACCATCATACAAAAGCTGATTAATAAAACTACCAATACTGTTTTTTTAATGTATGAAAATTATATACTATTTGAATATCCTTCAAATATTCACTTCTGACATCTAAGCTGCACATTTATTCATACTGTCGCTTCCCTTTAATGAAGCAAAGCTCCATTAACCATTCACTATTTAGTTAACTTTATTAATTCAGATTTGGTATATTTAAGAGGAAGAAAGGCAGGCAGCTTTCCAGAAGGAAGAGGTGAAAGCAGCACTTTATTTTCCCACCCTACCCCAGGCTGTGAACCCAGGTCTTTGGACTATATGTCAACTTCACCCTAGGCCTGGTTTTAACACCTGAGCCACCAGGGTATGCCATTAATTTGAGCTTGTATCATCTACTTCTATTTAATTCACTATCAAAATCCTAAATGAATTAGATCATTTTTTTCTGCTGTTTTAGAACATTAATAAATTTTAGTTTCTAAAAGTTTGTTTCATGTATCCTCAGGGAAAAAAATTTCTAATAAAATAATACAGTGTGATTTGTAAAACTTGGTTAAGACTTTTCAAGTACTTATATTTACAAATATATAAAAACTGTGTTTCACAGACTATCATTTTTTTGTTGGTCCAACAAGAGATTGTTTCATTGTGAAATTTTTAGTCTAGATTTTGTTTTAGGCTGATTATTTAATATTTTGAAATTGAGGTAACATTGGTTTATAACATTATATAAATTTCAGGTGCACAACGTAATTCGATGTCTATATATGCTATCTATCATCTACACCAAAAGTCAGGTTCCTTTCCATAACCATATAATTGACCGTCTTAAACCTCTTTCACCTTCTGTCTCTCTGGTAGCCATTCGTCTTCTCTTGGTATCTAAGGTATTTTCTTTCGCTTGTTCAATTGTTTATATTTGTCTTCATGTGTGTGTTTATAAATATAGTACACATTTAACTGAAATTATATATTTGTCATTCTCTATATGACTTTTTTTCTCTTAACACCATCAAGATATATCCATGCTATCCTAAAACACTTTGTTGTTTTTGTTTTAATGCCTGAGCAGTATTGCATTATGTATGTATATAGAACATATTTATCCAGTCATCCATTAATATTTAAGTTGTTTCTGTATCTTGGATATTGTAAATAATGCCATAGCGAACATAGAGTAGTATATATCTTTTAGCATTATTGTTCTTTGGATAAATACCCTGAAGTAAAATTGTTGGATCATATATTTCTATTTTTTAGTTTTTTAAAGAAACTACATATTGTTTTCTATGGAGTCTGCACCACTCTACATTCCCATCAAGAGTACAGGAGGTTCCCTTTTCTCGACATCTCCAAAATTTATTTAATTTTTTAAATTTTAGGTAACTGATTTATAAAAGAATAGAAGTTTAAGTTTGTAGATTCACAATTCATCAAATACATAACACACCATGCCCACCCTAAATTACAAGTAGTCTTCCACATTTCCCATTGACTCCCCTGCTACCACTACATGTTCCCATGTCCCAACTCCCTTCCCTGCTGGTAACATCTGTTCTGTTGTCTATGTCCAATTGTAAACCCCTCCCCTTCTGATATATACTAATTTGATTATACAAATTAAAGTTGATTTTGGTTGATTTGTTTTAATAGCTCTATTTACCACACATAAGTGAAGTTATTTTTTCTGTCTTATCTTACTAATATAATTCCTTCAAGGTCCATCCATGATGCTTCAAATGGCAATATTTTATTTTTTCAGTGATTGAGTAGTATTAGATTGTGTATATATCCACATTTTTATCAACTTTTAAAAAATTTACTCATGTTACATTATTTCCAGTTCTTGGCTATTGTAAATAATGCTGCAATAAACATGAGGGTGCCTATATATCTCCAATTTTTTTGTGTGTTTTGGTGTGAATACCCAGAAATAGGTTAATGTGATCATTTGTAATTCTGTTCTCAAGTTTTTGAGGATCTCCATATGGTTGCAACAATTTACATTTTCACCAGCAACATAAAAATGTTCCCATTTTTTCTGTATCCTCATCAACATTTGTTTTCAGTACTTTTGGTAAGTCATCTTACAGATGTGAAGTGATATCTCGTTTAATTTTAATGTCCTTAACATTAAATGTGAATATATTTTCCCAAGCATTTTGAGCATCTGTCTTTGGAGAAATATCTGTTCAAATTTTCTGCCCATTTTTGTTGAGTTTTTTTCTGTTGTTGAGTTTTATGAGTTCTTTATATAGTTTGGATATCAACCCTTTGTCAGATAAATGATGTGCAAATATCCACTGACATTCATTAGGATGTCTGTCTGTTTTGATATGTCTCCCTTTAGCTGTGCAGCTTTTCATTTTGCTATTCATTTTGTATTTTATTTTCCTTGACATTATAGTTGAGTTCCCAAAGACATCTCTTTGACCAATGTCAAAGAGTTTATCTGTATTTTCTTTTATGTATTTTATAGTACCAGGTCTTATATTTAGCCCTTTAATACACTTCTAATTTTCATGTGTGGTGTTAGTGATCTAGTTATATTTTCTTGAATGTGACTGTTTTGTTTTCTCCTAATACCATTTATTTAAGAGGGTCTCCTTGTCCCATTATATACCCTTGGTTTTTCATAAATTAGTTGTCAATATATTTATGTAAGCTTATTTCTAGGCTCTCAGTTGTTTTATTATTCCATGCATCTGTTTTTATTCTAATCCCATACTGATTTACTTTGTATGATAGTTGGAAGTTAGGGGGTATAACACCTCCATTTTTGCGCTTTTTCTCAGGATTGATTTTTCTCTTGTAGTTCTCAATGAATTTCATAATTTTTTGTTCTATTTCTCTAAGGTATGTCTTAAGGACATTAAGCAATATACAGATTTATTGCAATCTTAGGTAACAGGGCCATTTTAACAATATAAATTCTTCTAATCCATGAACTGAACATAAAATCTTTCCCTTTGTGAAGTTTTTTTTAATAGTATTATAATTTTCAGAAAACAGGTCTTTCACTTTGATTAAGTTTATTCCAAGGTATTGCATTCTTATACAAATGTAAATGAGATAGCTTTCATGAGTTCTCTTACTGCTATTTCCTTTTATGCATATGGAAATGCAATAACTTTTTGTATGTTAATTTTGTAGTTTGCAATGTGACTATTTCTAAGATTTTTTACTGAGTCTTTGGAGTTCTCCAAATATATATCACGTAATCTGTAAATGATAATTTCATTTATTCCTTTCCAGTTTCCTTACTGTTTTTTGTCTAATTGCACTGGTAAAGACTTCCAACACTATGTTAAATCGTGATGAGAGTCGACATTCTGGCCTTGTACTGGATCCTAGGGGAAAAGTTTTTTGTGTTTCCCTGTCGAGAATAATATTGTCTGTGGGTTTGTCTTATAAAACCTTTAATGTGTTGGTGTACTTTCTGTTTATGCCCATTTTCAGGGTTTCTCACATAAAAACAGTTAAATTTCATGGAATTTCTTCATCTAGTGAAGTTATATGATATTTGTCCTTTTGTTGATGTGGTGTATTGCATTTACTGATTACCTGTAATGAACCATCCTTGCAACCCTAAAATTCCCCTTGATCATGTTGTATGGATCTTTGAAAAAAATTGCATTGTACAAGCTTTTTCAGATACTTAATTCACACTTTCATATGTGTATTTCATACCACATCCACCCCAGTGTTCCAATGTCCTTTACCATTAACCTAACTTCTTTTATTATCCTTTACTCTCCATTTCTCCCACCCCCATAGCCAAAGTTTCATCCTGTGAATTGTGCTGAGATGTTCCTGTTTATTTTGCTGCTTTGTATTTCATATGAGTGAAAACTCGTATAATTTTCTTTCTGGCTTATTTCACTTAGCATAATCATCTTCAGTTCCCTTCATGTTGTTGAAAAAGCATGATTTCTCTTTTTTAAACAATTGAATACTTTCTAAAGCATATCTTTATCTAGTCATCTGTTGACAGTCATTTAGGTATTTCCATGTACTGACAGTGGTGTAATATGTTGCTTTGAACATAGGGGTGCATATATTTCTTCTGTTAGTGTTTTTGTATTCTTTGAGTATGTGTGTAGGAGAAGAATTGCTGGACTGAGTGGTGGAAGTATTTTCATTTTTTCGAGGACTCTTCATATTGTTTTCCAAGAAGTTTACACACATTTATCTTTCTACCAACAGTATAGGAAGGTTCCTCTTCCCTCACACCATCTCCAATAATTCATGTTTCTAGTCTTTTTTATACAGACCATTCTTAATCATGTGAAGTAATTACTATTGCCTTCTACTATAATTTGAAGTCAGGGAATATGACACCTCCATTTTTGTTTTTTCTCAAGATTTATTTTTCTCTTTAGTGTCTGTTTTAGTTCTAAATGAATTTCATATATTACATTCTCTATATCTTGGGGACATTGAATCTTATTGCAGCTTTATTTGCGTTTCTCTGTGAATGTACAGAGCATTTTAATGTGTCTGTAGACTCTCTGCACATCATCTTTAGAAAGGTGCCTATTTAGATATTCTGCACACTTTTATAAGAGGAAGAAATAGACAGGAATGAAAACAAATAGGCAGGAAAAAGGAGAAGAGAAGCAAACATTTATTTTTGACTGTTACACACTTAAGTCACTCAGACTTATGTCCATGGACTTTATATGGACTACACCAGAGACACAAAATTAATGCCTGAGCCACTAGGGTACAACTTCTCCGCATTTTTGAATGGCTTGTTGACTATCTATAGATTTTGGAGAGTAAACTCTTGTATGATGTACATTGAGCAAATAAATCTTCTCCCATTCAGTTGGTTGTCTTTTTTGATTTAGCCGTTGTTTCTTTTGCTATACAGAAACATGTTGATGTAGATGACTACATCATTTATTAAATTTTGCTTTAGTTCCCCATGATGCAGGTGTCACCTTCTCAGAGACTCTGAAGTTGATTTCATGGAGTATTTTTCCTGTGTTTTCCTATATGAATTTTATGTTTTCAAGTCTTATGAGCAGATCTTTGAATCCATTTTTAGTTAATATTTATGTATGACATTAAAGAGGAATCTTATTTGTTTTGTTTTTTTGGCAATTTTCCGAGTTCCATTTGTTGAATAGATTTTCCTTGGTTTCTTTGTCATTGATGAGCTTTCCATATAAGTGTAATTTTGTATGGGCTCTCAGTTTTTTTTCAGTAGTCTGCATGGTCTTAAATAATATACTGGTTTGATGATAATTGCTCTGCAGTATAGTTTTAAGTCAGGGAATATCATTTTTTTTGGAAGACAGCTTTGATGAGTTGAGGTATTATACGATTCTATACAAACATTAGTATTATTTGTTCAATGTATTTGAACAATTTCCTTAGCAATTTGGTAGGAATTGCATTAAAGGTATGTATATTGCTTTATGTATAATTCTTCATGGAATATTCTTTGATTTAATTGCTTTATTAAATGATTCATGACTCTTTCAAGTAGAGAGATACTCCCAGAAGTTGTGCAGGATAGAGGCTTTATATAAAGAGCAGTACAATGAGTCATCAGAAGGAAGAGAATGCAAGTCCACCAAAGAAGGGCAAGATTTCAGGTGATGACGACTTCTAAATGCTGATCCTCTTGGGAACTTCTTCATGAATGAGAACCTTCCATCAAACTGGGGATGGAACTGAGGGTTCAGGAATTCATGGACCCTTTTGTTTGGGGCAACTGAAGCAACTGATAAGTATGGCAGAGCCCATGGGCACCCCCATAGGCCCTCTGACTCCATCTGTATATTAGAATCCTGTTATAGATTATCACAAAATTAACCCAAATAAACAGTAGGAGCGGAAGACAGAATGGAAGACAACAATGGCAGTGATTAGAAACAAAAATTAAAAGAAGTGAATCCAATATATTAATAACAAACATCACAATGATCTGAATATAATTTTTTTAAATGACTAAGTGAAACAAGAGCAGACTATTCTATTTGTTGTCAACAGAAAATAGCTTTAATACAAAGACCTAGTTAGATGAAAGAATGGGATAGATATGTGTCTGGCCTCCTCACACTACTCGGAGAAAGCTGCAGAGTCTAATGTCAGAGCAGACACAGTCTTGGGGCAGAGGAGAGGTTGAGGGGATGAGCAATTACTGGGTTCAAATGGCTCAGAATAGATGTGATGCCTATGTCACAATTGTCCCAGGTGACCTTCCTGTAAACTGTTTCCTGATCATGTGTATCCTGGGGCTGGATCACGCTGTGGTGATACTACCATGCAGAGAAAGACAGCTCAGGACGCTAACTGACTCTGGAGTGGTATGTGAACAGCCATGCCACAGTAGCCAAGTTCAGTCTGCCATCAGCCACGCCACATGCCCTGTGCATGTGTTAGTCACGTCACTTCTGTCTGTGTGGTAAGCACAGGGAGAGGCCACAGGCTCCTAGAACCCAGGGCCTCATCGCCCCCAGCCCCACTGTGAGGAGCATGGTTACCAGGCACATGCTCCCTTGGAGATGGAACCCTCCAAGTGTTCTGATGTCCTTTGTGGCCACTGGACTCTAGCACTGCTGGCAGGGTGGCCAGGCCCCCCTGAGACATGGACTTTCCTATGAAGACATGCAAGTGTCTGAATCATAGGTCCTGGAGCTGCTGTGGCTGGCCCCGTTGATGCTGTTCAACAAAGCGAGGGGTATGTCAGGAGACTTGGAATTGTCTCTGGTCTGTGCTGCCCTAGTGACTATGACAGTACCCAGCTAATTTTTTGGAGAAAAGGAAATAGCTCTGGCAAGTGACCTGCCCTTGAGATGCCGAGGTCCTGGTGGGAACAAGACCAGTAACTCCAGACCCTGAACTGAGGAGCATGAAGCACAAGTAACTGCTATGCAAACCCAGGAGGTATATTTGCTCTTTGAAAATCCCCAGATGACATTCAGAACCTGTGTTTTAAACAGTAAATTCAGCTTCAAACTCGTGTTGTAAAGCAGGTCGGGCAGTTGCAGAGAATGACTGAAGAGGCAGCGTACTGCCTGTGCACCCAGAGACAACCATAGTAAAGGACTTTGGTCTCCATCCACCACTCCTACAGTTACTGCAGCCAGATGACTGAAGCCTGGGGCAGGGACCTGCAGAGAGCCCCCGTCTTCTAGGCTGAGGAGAAGCTCCTGTTAGAGTCCAGCACAGTCAGCAGGCCAGGCTGCTGCAGCAGAGGAAACTCCAGGAGTTGAAGTGAGAGAATGTCCAGAGCAGCCAGATGCTGGCCACAGCAGCGTCCTCACGCTAGCCTTTCCCATGTGACCCTCATGCACACTGAATTCCCCAGAGGCCAACTATGACAGTGGGACGGAGTGACTCAGGTAGGGCCCTCTGGTTCCCCCTGCAGGTTTGAACTCTCCTCAGACAGGACCTGTCAGAGCACCCCTGAGAGTCCCCTCTGATCTCTCCTCTGGGTGGTGGCATAGATCCTCACTCCTTCAGCATCAATCTGCTACCTAGTTGCTGCAATCAACAATCGTAAGATAGTGTTTTTATTCTAATATTTGTAAAGGAAAGACAGAGGCAGAAATGTTATATTTTTGATACCTTGGGCTGCTTCTAAGTGAAGTTTCATTTTATATAACTTCCTTTAGTATTTCTTGTGAGGTTGGTTTAGTGGTGATGAATTCACTTAACATTTGTTCGTAAAGCTTTTTATCATAACTTTAATTCTAAATGGTAACCTAGCAGGGTAGATGATCATTGGTTGGAAACTTTTTTCCAGTACTTTAAAATAGATCATGCTGTTACCTTTTGATCTATAGTTTCAGCAGAGCCATCTACGGTCTTAGAGGTACTCCTTTGTTTGTAACTCTTTTTCTCCAGTTGCTTTTAAGATTCTCGATGCTGTATTGTTTTTACATTTTAATGATAGTGGGTCTTGGTATAGTCTGTTTGGGTGTCTTTCATTTGGAACATTTGAGCTTCCTAGGTATGGAGGTCAGCTTCTTTCCTCAGGTTAGGGAAATTATCAGCTATTATTTCTTCAGTTATTGTTTCTGCCCCCTTCTCCTCTCTTCATCTTCTGGTAACCCTATGATGTGAATGCTGTTCCTCTTGATGTTATCCCAAAAGTCTCACATGCTTTCTTTTAATTCTTTTTCTTTGCTGATCTGTTTGGGTTCATTCCACATCCCTATCTTCTTGCTTGCTGATTCGATTCGATACTGCTTTCAACTACTCTTGAGCCCTTCTGTTATATTCTTTTAGTCCATGAATTCTGTTTGAAACACCCTCATAGTTTCTCTTTGCTGTAATTCTTTGTGTTCTTCCATTGTTTCCCTGATTTCTGTATCATTAAAACTCTTAAAGTTCTTATCAGTTGGTTTACTTAATTCTGTTGCATATAGACTTTCTCCTGGGTTTTGATCCATCATTTCATGTATATATATTTATTTCTTCTGTTTGGCATTCTCTGTTTATTTCTATGTGTTAGGCTTCCCTGATTTAAAGGCCTTCTGTTGAGTTGTTGAATTACAAGATACCGTCCTGGATGTTGATCTGGAAAGTGGGGCTTTCTTTATCTGTGTGATCTCAGCACTCATCAGGAAAGTTAAAGCTCTAGAGCCAGCAGCCACAGCACAGAGAACCAGGGTCTGCTCTTAGAAAAGTAAAATCGCCTGTGAATAGTCTTCAGTCTTCCAGAGGAGCAGCAGTCCCAGCAGTGGACTGTTAGCAGCAGGATCTAGAGTCTGAGATGAAAGTTCTAGGAAGTGTCAAGCAGATGAAGAAGCTCTTTAGCTATAGCTCCAGTCTGGTGAGACCTTCCATTTTGATTGAACCCTTTCTATTATGTTCCTTGTAAGAGAGCTAGACTGGAATGCTCCTTGTTGGAAACTGGTCAACTATCTGCACAGGAGCTACTGACCTGACAGTCTCTAGAAGCCTACAGAAAGGCATTTCTGAGTGCCAACAATTCTGCACGTGTGCACTAAATAGAGATGGTAGGCATTTCTCTTGCCGGGTTTCCTGCAATGGTGGACTTCAGTGTTGGCACAATGCAGAAGCAGCAGCAGGAGGCTATACCTCTTTTCACCCCATGCTGAGTTTTTGGTTCAGTGATTGAAAGGCAATTACCAGATATGGGGGTACTCACTGAGGGGAAAAAGCCTTTTAGCTCCAGGAGCGTCAATTTCAATGTTTTGTTGTTGTTGTTGTTTTTTTCCTGTGGCCCTGTGGTCACCCCATGATGAGATACCAAGACAGTTCAGCTTTTACTATTCATAGAGAACGTGTGTTCCCCCTCTCTGTGGAGATGTTGGTCCCATTTCTTTCGAAGTTCATAGTTCCTAAATGAGTTATTGTATCTGTATAAAGGAGACAAGCTTTAGATTTTAAGAGTTCACTGTCTTGGACCGGATCTCGTCCATTTACTTTTTCTTTTTTCTTTTATCAATATTTTATAGTTTTCAATGTATAGGTTTTTCACCTACATTATTAATTTTTTCCTATTTTGTTTCTTGAACTCTTTCCTTAGTTCATTGTTGACTTATAGAAATTTTAGTTTTGGGGGGTTCTTTTGGTGAATTGTAGACTTTGGTTTCCTGAGGATAAATGCAGTAATATTTATCAAAGATATTGGTATTTTTTTGTTATTGGTGATGGTAATACCCTTGTCTGGTTTTGGAATGTGGTTAATTTTGTCATAAAAAGTGTCTAGACGTTTGCCTTTAAAAGTTTTAGAAGCATTGATATTCTTCTTTAAATGTCAGAATTTATTAGTCCTGGTCTAGGACTTTTGTTTATTTGAAGATTGTTTAAGTACTGTTGCAATTTCTGTTACTGGTCTGTTCGGGTTTTCTATTCTCTTTCCTTTTGTCTTGGGATGTTGTATGTGTTTAAGACTGAATTTTTTTTTTTAGGTTATCCAATTAACTGCAATGTAAGTATCCATAATACTCATAAGATCTTTTGTATTTCTATGATTCTTTATAGATTTGTAGTATTTTATAAATCCCCTTTTTCTTAGTCTTTCTCTTTTGATTCTAGCTAATGATTTGTGTATTCTGTTTCTTTTCAAAGAACCAGCTCTTGATATGATTCTTTAATATTTTCATCACTATGTCATTGATTTCTGATCAAATTTTTATTTTCTCCCTTCTGCTGAATATTATTTGTCCCTTCTAGTTCATTTAAGCATAAGTTTAGTTTTTTATTTATGATTCTTATTTCCCAAGGGAGATCTCTTGCTATAAATTTCTCTCACTACTACTGTTGCTGTATTCCACTGGTACTGATAAGTCATGTCTTCATTTACATTTTACTTCAGGTATTTTTAAATTTCTTTTGATTTTTTTTCATTGATTCAGTAGTTATTAAGGAACATATTATTCTCTATACATTTTCATTCTTCTTTTGGTTGATTTCTAATGCCATTGTGATATGAAAAGATGTTATATCTTTACAACATATAGTTTATTCTTCAGAATGTTTTAGAAAAGTTTATCCTACGTTTTAGTTGAAGTACTCTGCATCTCTGTAGTAGATGTTAAGTCCATCTTGTCTTATTTGTCATTGAATGTCATTATTTTCTTATTGATATTCTATGGATGAACTGTTCATTACTATGAATGAGGTATTAAAGTCCTCTATTATGTTAATGTCACCTGTCAGGTCAGTTAGAATTTTTTCATATATTTTGGTGCTACTATGATGGGTGCATATATATTAATAAATGTTGTGTCTTTCTATTATATATTCTATTATATAATGCCAACTTTGTCATTTGTTATTACTTTTTTGGTTTGAAGTCTATTATCTAATATCACTGTAGTGTTTCCTGTTTTTTAAATTTATTGATTGGCTTGGAGTATTATTTTCCATTCCTTTACTTTACGTCTATATTTCTTGTCTCTATAACTTAGATGAATTTCTCATAAGCAGCAGATAGTTAATTTTTAACAAATTCATTCACTCTGCCACTTAATCGGTGAGTCCCCACAACTTACACTCAGAATTATCATTGACAGGAGGTATTGTCATTTTGACCTTTGTTTTCTGGTTTTGTCTATCTAGTTCCTTTTTTTACTTTTTGTTTTGTTTTTGCTTTAAAGGAAACATTTAGGTAGGAAGAGACAGGAGGAAGAAGCACTTCATTTCCATTTAGTTGTTTACACTGGTTGTTTCCCCCCAGATGCAAGACTTGAACCCAAGGGTATGTAGCCTGTGTCTGCATCCTTTGGAGGCAACTGACCTAACCATTGACCACCAGGGTACACCTCTGGTTCCTTGTTCGGTATTTTTTTGAGCACTGAATATTTTTTAATGTAGATCAAAGAGCATATTTCTATATCTCTTGTTGGGGAGGTGCCATGTTCTCAAAGTCCTTTAGCTTTCGCTTGTCAGGGAAAACCTTTATTTTCTAAAAGTGAGTTTTGCAGAAAGTCATATTCAAAATAATCCAAGATAAAAACTGCCAGCTCAAGAATGTCATTTCATTCTCTTTTGGCCTGTCATTTTCTGCTGTGAAGTCTGAATATAGGTACCTTTAAATATTATTGCTTTTTTTTTCCCTTTCCTGGACACCTTTAATATTCTTTCTTTGTTTTGAAGTTTTGAGTGTCTTGATTTAGATTTCTTTGCATTTAGGTAGACAAGTATTTTACTGATTTGGTTAACTTGTGTTTCAGTTCCTTCCCAGTTTTGGAAAGTTTTCAGCTATTTCTTTGAATAACCTCTCTAATCCCCTCTCTCTTCACTTCTGGAATAACCATTATGCTCACGTTGACTTCACTGATGGAATTAGATAGTTCTCATGTGTCTTCACCTTTTTTTGAGAGAGTGATAGGAAGGGAGTGGGGGAACAAATATACTTGGAAGGAAGATGGAGAAAAAAAGCACTTTTAATTATTTTTGGTGGTTTCTCTCAGTCCCAGGCTGCAAACATAGGCTCATGGTCCGCACCTGTGCCACCAACGACTGCCTCTCCACTTTTTTATATTCAGTTTCTCCTTTTTCTTTTACCTGGCTCATTTCTACATTTCTATCCTCCAGATCACTAACTGAACCTCCATTTGGTCAAATATATCTTCACTTTTGATTCATTTGTTTTCACATCCTGAGTCTGTTAACTGATAATTAAACTTTGAATTTATGCCTCTGCTCACTTTTTTTTAGCCCATATTTTTTTTAGCTTGCTTTGCTGAGTTCTCTTGTTCTTTGCATCTTTTTCTGCTAAAATACTCTCCATATCTTGAAATTTGTTTTCTACAGAGGTATGTTTATCTTCTTGAGATGTCACAATAACTTGAGGTCTCAGATCTTATGTTTCTTTCCAACAGTCTTGGAACTGAGCTTCTCTTATTTTCTGTTTTTACAGCAGGTGGCACTATTTTTATGCTTGAAACTTTCAGGCTTTGAGTCATCACTTGCTGAATTAGCTAGGTGGATGATGGTCGTGCCTTATATAGTTGAAGACCTATTTCAAGTGGGCAGTTGCACTCCTCTCTTTGATCCCAGGCGTGGGTCTAGGCAGACTATCCTCGGTGTATTGGTACAATTCCCTGCATGAACATGGATCTCAAGGAGTGGGTGAAGAGTAGTGCAGTTCTCTTCATGGCTGTTCTTACGGGGGTCCAAATAGGCGTGAAGTTCAGGATCCCAACATCAACTTCTCTTCCTTGGGTTTCACCCAAGTCAGGAGCGTGTATCACCAAGTAGTCTTAGTTTTTCTCTCTGTAGGACTTGACATTCAATAGGCTGCCCTGCTATCTCAATCCCAGCTATGGAGCATTTGTTCATTTCTCTTCCCCTACCTTCAGTCTCACAGTTGTGTGAACTTCTTCAGTCAGTCATTCCAGGGAAACCCCTGTTGTTCCCTGAGGTGCTGAAGTGCTTTAGACTTAGCACTTTACTCTGTGACTCCATCCCTGGAATCACCTCCGTGAAGAACTGTTAGTTCTTTTTGAAGCAAAGCAGGGAACATCTGCTATCACTGTGCCATCTTGGTTCCTCCTCCGACTTTTAAAATAAAGTAGTTTACTACTTGATAAGTTCAAATTTATTTTACTGAAGGAACATTGCATCCTAATATTATTTAGGTTTAAGTGTGTATCATTGTAACATAATATCTGCATAAAATACTTAAGTTTATGAAAAAACAGTATAATTTTTTCCTTCAACTATGATTGATGCCTTTTACACAACTTGACTACCCCTCAAACCTTTCCTTCAGGTGAGCACTAATTTGACTCAATGGACTAAAAGTCTACTTTTATTTTGTTTTTGTTTCTCTATATACCGCCTGTAAGTTAAATCATATGATGTCTGTTTTCTTCCTCTTGCCTTATTTCACTAAGCATAATTGCCTCTAGAACCAGTCATACATCTTGCTGAGTAGTGCTGTAACATACCTTCTTTATTCACTCATATGTCAATGGGCACAAAAGTTTTAGTGCTTGGATATGGTAAATAATGCTACAGTAAACATGTGAGTGTATATATCTGCACAAATTAGTATTTTGGGAGTGAATGTGCATGAAGTCGGATAAAGGGATCATATGAAATTTTCATCCCAATTTATTGAAGAATTTCCATACATAATTGCTATGCCAAGCTATATTCACTAACTTTGCATAAGGATTCTATTTTCTCTGCATCCTTGAAATTCTTTAAAACTTTTGGGTAATAGCCATCACCACTATTGTGTGAAGTAATAGCTCATCATTATTATTTGCTTTTTCTAATAATAAATGTGGAATTTCATTACATGTGCCTGTTGACTATCTGCATATTCTTTCGTCATTTTAAATTGCTATTAGACTATTGATGACATTTATGAATTCTTTATACACATACACATGATATTAACCAATAACAGACACATGAAAACAAAAGGACATATTAAAACATCCCAGGAGTTTCTTTCACTGTTCAGAAGCCTTTGAGTTTGTTGCAGTCATATCTGTTTATTTTGGCTTTTATTTCTCTTGACAATGAAGTCTAGTTCCCAAAGATATCTCTTAGAAACTCCTTCATATTGGCCAATGTATTTTATGGCTTCTGGTGTTACATCAAAGTCTTTAATCCCTTTTGAATTTCTGTGTAATGTTGTTAAAAGTCTAGTTTCATCATTTTACATTAACTATCAAGTTTTTCCAATATAATTTATTAGAGACATTGTTTTGTTCCATTGTATGATCTTGTCTCCTTAGCTAATTTTTTTTCATATATGCATGGATTTATTTCTGGGCTTTCAATTCTGTTCCATTGACTATGTGCCTGTATATATTTAAATAACTTGTTGATTTGATCATCTCCATTTTTCTTTTTTCTCAGTATTTTTTTCCATTTTTGGTCTTTTGTAGTTCCAAAAAAAAAGATTTTTTCTATTTCTGTGAGAAATTTTTGGGATTTTTATGGGAATTGCTTTAAGTCTGTATATGCTTTAGGTAATATGGTCATTTTAATAACTATAATTCTTCAATGACATGAATGTGGACTATCTTTCCATTTGTGTCTTCTAATTTTAACAATTTCTTGTGTTTTCAAAATACAGGTCTTTTACTTTTGTTAAATTTATTCCAAGATATCCCATTTATAATTTTATCAAAAAATGAGATTTTTTTCTGATCTCTTCAGCTTTGGTATTTGCATAAGGAAATGCTAGAGTTTTTGTATATTAATTTTTAGCCTGTCACTTTACCGTATTCATTTATTACTTCTAGAAAATAATTATTTTAACTACAAATACTGATAGTTTTTCTTCTTCCTTTCCAATTTAGGTGTTATTTCATTTTTCTGTCTCACTGTACTTGCCAGGACTTCCAACATTATATTAAATGACCTTGTTCCTAATCTTAGAGGGAAGGTTTTAAATTTTCCTCATTGTGTATGCTGTTGACTGTGGATTCATTATGTATAGCTTTTATTGAAGCATATGCCATTTACACTTAAATAGAAAGAACTTTAACAAAATTTTTGAATCTTCATCAGTATTTTGTATTACTTTAGATGACTGCTTTTATCCTTTTATTGATGTTACATATAACATTAAATGATTTGTAAATATTGAAACATCCTTAGCTTACATTGCTGGAAGAATTGTACTTGACCTTGGTGGATTAATCTTTTAATTAGTGGTTTAATTCAGTTTGTTGAGGATTCTCATTAATATTTATTGGATATCTTGGTTTGTAAGTTTCTTTTTTGGTTGATGTCCTTTCCTGGTCTTGGAATTAGGGCAATGTAGGAATCATCAAAAAAAATTTTTTAGAAGTTTGGCCCTTTATCAAATTATGGAAAATATTAAATAGGATTGCCATAACTTCTTTGAATGTTTGGTAGAATTCACTAATTTGCTCCTCAGCTTTTGTTTTATAGAGAGTTTTTAATTTCAGTTTTCATATTCCTAATCAGTATATTCAGATTTTCTATATCTTCCTGATTTAGTCTTTGAAGGTTGTATGAATCAAAGAGTTTGTCAATGTCTTCTATATTATCCAGTATATTATTGTATAGGTGTTCATAAAACTCTTATGATCCTTTGTATTTCTGTAATATATGTTTACTTATCTTTCATTTTTAATTTTCTTTTCTCTTATGAATCTGGCTAAATGTTTTTCTATTTCATTTTTCCAATCTGATTTTTATCTCTTTTTTCAACTTAAAATTGTTTTCCTGTATATCATTTAGGTGTAAGCTTATGTGTCATTTTTGTTTCCTGATGTGGGTCTCTTGCTATAAATTTTCCTATTAGTTCTTGTTATGACTGATTTCATTGCATCTCTTAGGTTTGATAAATCACATTTCCATTTTCATGTAGATTCTTGCCAATTTATTTCAACTTTTATTTGCTCATTGACTCAATAGTTTATTAATATGTTCATTGTTCCCACATTTGCAGTTTTCACCTTTTTCTTTTTGGTTTTCTGTCATTGGATCTAAAAAGATGCTTGGTATAATTTCAATATTAATTTTTTGGACACAAAACATATGATTTATCTCAAAATATCCCATGATCACTTCAAAATAATGTGTAGTGTGTTATTTTTGGTGAAATGCTCTGTATATATCATTTAAGACCACCAAATTACAAAAATTTTTTATCTTTTGGATACCATCACCACTTGCCCCTACCACCCATTCTGTTCTGTACCGGTAGCCTCAGTTTTCTTGTTAATATCCAAAGATTGTTTTTTGTTTAGTCTGTTCATTTTCTTTGTTTCATTATATTCCATATATGGGTGAGATCATTTGTTATTTGTCTTTCCCCTTCTGACCTATTTAACTTTTTTCCTAATTCAGTTAATTTTATTGCAAATGACAGAATTCACCTCTTTAAGCCTGTAGTATTCCATTGTGTATATATGCCACATCTTTATCCATTCATATGACAATGGGCACTTAAGGTTGCACCAATTTGCACTCCCACCAACAGTGTAAAAGTTTTCCCTTTTTTCAGCATCCTTGCCAACATTTTTTTGTTTCCAGACTTTTGAGTGATAGCAAGTCTTACAGTTGTAAGGTGATATCTCATTGTTTGATTTGCATTGCCGTATAACAAATGAGTATCTTTCATATGCCGATATATAGTTTGATGTCAGTATGATCTGAAAATAAGCTAGATACTCCAATCTTTTCAAAATTTTTGAGACTTGATTTATGCCCCAACATACTGTTTATCCTTAAGGATGATCCATGGCCACTTGAAAATAATGTGTAGTCTATTGTTTCTTCTAATTATTTAAAGATCTTATTCCTTTATACTTGTCTGGATGATCTTTTACATTTAGTGGGATGTTAAGTCTCCTAGTATTATGTTACTATCTATACCTTCCTTTATATCTGTTAATATTTGCTTGCCATATTTGGGTGCTCCTTTCTTCAGTTGGTGCATATATTTTAGTGTTAAGTCTTCCTATTGTATTGATCCTTTCATTATTTTTTATGATTCTATAATGACCATCATTATATTTTGTTACTGTTTTTGCTAGAAGCTTAATTTACCTGAGATGAATATACCATCTGCTTTTTGAGTCACTATTGGCTTGGGTTACCATTATTCATCCCTGTACTGTGAAAGTCTATTTTTGTCTCTGGATCTTAAGTAGATTTCTTGTTAACAGCATATAGTTGAGTTTTCTTTCCTAATCCATCTAGACTGTGCTTTAGTGTTTTTACATTTAGTCCTTTTACATTCAGAGTAAATTATTGAAATTTGAAGACTTACTAAAGTCATTTTGACTTTTATTTTCTGATTTTATCTAATTAATACCTACCTCTTCTCCTAGAAACTCTATGATGCAAAGGTTGTTCCTTTTGATGCTATCACATGGGTCCTGAATGTTGTTATTTATTTGCATTCTTTTATCTCTTTGCTGGTTTGCTTGGGTGCATTCTTCTGCCTTATCTTCTAGGTCACTCATTCTACTGAGGTGTGTCATCTATCCTCTTTGAGTCCCTCTACTGAGCTCTTTAGTTCCGCTATCATGCTCTCCATTTCTTCTCTTTTTCTTCCTCTATTTCTTTCTTGATTCCATTGAGTATGTGATAATGCTGTTAGGCTAAATTCATCCTTGAGAAATTTGTATGTATCTGTTATATTCAGATTTTCCCCTGTGGTTTTAATTGGATCCGTCATTTCATGTATATTTCTCTGTGTCTTTGCTCTGTTTGACATTCTGTTTATATTTCTGTAAGTTCAGTGTCTCTGTAGTGACGGCATTGTGCAGGGGGTTTCAACTAGCACCAGACACCTGGGTCTTAGTTTGATCACTGGAATTTGAGTTTTGTGGCATTACCACTGGTTGCATTTATTGAAGTTCTTACATGAACACTGTGTTGGAATTCAAGAGATCAGTCAGTGGGGTTGGAGTTTGTGTGGGGCATGTCAAGGCTTCCTCCAGTGTCTCAGGTCATAGCAGTAATAACCCTTGCTGCTGGCGTGCAGTGGGCTACCAGGCTGCAGTTTGGCCTCTGCCCACATGGTGTCACTAATGAGTAACATTGAGGGTTTGTTCTTTCTGGGAGGCTTCTTCCTTTATGGTTGCAGGTGAGATACAAGGCGGCGTGCAGGTCCTGAGACTATGGCACAATATAGTGGTGGAAGCGGGTGGAGAATTCTCCTAGCTGCCTTCTGGTTAGCAGTACCCAGTGTAATTTCATTTCATGGGCACTAGGTGGTAGGAAGAAAAACTCTTAAAAACAGCCAGAGAAAAACAAGTCACATACAGAGGAGTACCCAATATTGTCAGCAAATTTCTCAGTTGAAGCTCTGCAGGGCAGGAGGGAATAGCATGATATATTTAAAGTTCTGAAAGAAAAGTATTTTCAACCTAGGTTACTATATACTCTGAAATTTTCAGAACCGAAGGAATGATACAAAAGCTTTTTTGATAAGCACAAGTTAAAGGTATTTATCACCACAAATACCAGCTCTAGAAAAAATACTAAAGGATGCTCTATAAAGTGCAAGGAAACCCCACTTAAAAACAGTAAGATAGCAAATATAAAAGTGGATAGTTAGAATGAGTGGAAGAATAATCTGCTTTCAAAGAAAAATAGGAAATAAACAAAATTCTTAATGCTAAGTTAAAGGTAACCTCAAAATACATATCCAGGGAAAAAGCAAAGAAGAAAAAAGGGAAACCAAAACAAAACAGCATTGAACCCACACAAGGAGAAAGAGAAAAGAACAAAGGCACTATCTGGAACAACACACAGAAAACAAAATGGCAAAAAAGAGCTACATATCCATAATTACCCTAAATGTTAATGGACTCAGCTTACCAGTCAAATGACACGGAGTAGCCAAATGGATTTAAAAGCATAACCCAGCCTTCTGCTGTGTTCAGGAAACCCCTCTTTCAAAAGATAAAAGCTCAAAGTCAATGATTGGGAGCAATTTTATTAGTCAAGTGGCAACCACAGAAGAGCAGGAATGGCCATGCTTATATTTTATAAAACATAATTCCAACTAAAATGGATAACAAAAGACAGATGGACATTATATAATGATTAAGGGGTCAATCCAGCAAGAAGAAAAATGCTTATTAACATATATGCGCCAAATGAAGGAGCATCGAAATATATTAAACAAGATTATTAGAACTGAAGAAAGACATTGACAGCAATACACTCATAATAGGAGACTTCAACACCCCACTTACAACAATGGACAGATCAACCAGGCAGAATATTAACAGGGAAATAGCAGCTTCAAAGGACCATTTGGAAGAGTCAGGTCTAATACACATATACTGAAAACTTCACCCAATGACTACAGATTTCACTTTCAAAATAGATCATGTTAGGACACAAAACATGTCTCAACAAATTTACATAGACTGAAATTATATGACATCTCTTCTATGAACACAATGGTGTAATACTAGAAATAAACCACATAAAAGAAAGCTGGAAGACCTCAAATTAATTGGAGACTAAAGAATATGCTTTTAAATGACTTGAGTAAAAGAGAAAATTAAAGAAGTTTAAAAATATTTACAGACAAATGAAGAAATGTGCTACCAGAATGTATGGGATACAGCAAAAGCACTACTAAGGAGGAGGTTCGTTGAAATCTAGGCCTACCTCAAGAAAAATCACATATATTCAAGCTAACCCTATATTTAAACAAGTAGAGGAAAGGGAACAATTAAAACCAAAGATCAGTAAAAGAAAGAAAATAATCAAAAGTTGAGCAGAAATAAATGAAATAGAAAACAAAGACAGTCCCGAAGATAATGAAACCAACAGTTGATTCTTGAAAAACAGCAAATAAAATAAAATATAATCTCATAACTAGAATCAGAAATAATAGGGGATAAGATAGAATAGAAACCACAGACATATACAACATCATAAGAGACAACTATGAACAGCTCTATGCTAACAAAGTATAGAACCTTGGGGACATAGACAGTATTTTTTTCTAGAAATGTGTTTATTTGGGATTTCTAATTCTTCCAGGTCAATCTCAAGAAAGACAGGTAAAAAGTCTCCTTTAAAATAAAAGCCCAGAACCAAATGGCTTTTCTACTGAGTTTTATCAAAACTTGAGAATTAATGCCCTTTTTTCTCAAAATCTCCCAAAATATTAAAGAACAGGGAACACTCCCCAATACTTTCTATGAGGCTAATATCACACTGGTACCAAAAGCTGATCAAGATGTCACTGAAAGAAAATTTACAGACCAATATCTCTAATGAACATTGATGCAGAATTTCTCAAAATATTAGCAAACCAAATCCAACAATGTATCAAAAAGGTCATCCATTATAACCAAGTGGGATTTATCCCAGTGACACAAAGATGGTTCAGTATACATAAATCTATTAATGTAGCTTACCATATCAGTAAGAGCAAGAAGAAAAACTACATGATCCTATCAATAGACACAGAGAAAGATTTTTGACAAGATCCAGCACCCATTTGTCATAAACCCTTCATAAAGTGGATCTCAAAGGCACATACTTCAAAATAATAAAGACCATAAATGACAAATTCACAACCAACATCATGGCCAGTGGTGAATAACTGAAATATTTCCTCTACAGTCAGGTACACGGTAAGGCTGTCCACTCTCACCACTGCTATTAAATATTGTACTGTAGATCTTAGCCAGAGCATTATGGAAAGCAAAAGAAATAAAATGAATCCAAATTGAAAAGGAGGAAGCTATCATTATTTGAGATGACATGATTATAATTATATTGAAAACCCTAAAAACTGTCAAAGAACTACTAGAACTAATCAATGAATATAGTAAAGTGGTAGGCTACAAAATTAATGCAGAAAAATCCATTGCATAGTGATAAACAACATGCCAGAAGAAAATGAAATCAAGAATATCATACCATTTAAAATAGAAGTTTAAAAAAAATCAAGTATCTTGGAATATACTTAAAGTAGGTGAAAAACCCATACAATGAAAACTACAAGTCCTTAAAAGAAATAGAGGAAAATACAAAGAGATGGAATGACATCCCCTGCTCATGATTGGGAAGAAATCATTTAAATGGCCATCTTATCTAAAGCAATATACAGATTTAATGAAATCCCCATTAAAATTCCATAGGCTTATTTCCAAGAAATAGGACAAAGAAATCTTAAAATGTGTATGGAACAATGAATCTGGAGGTATAACACTCTCAGACATTGATAGTGATCAAAATGGTATGATACTGGAATAATAAGTGGCACAAATCCATTGAAAAATGGCACTGAATCATCAGAAATTGACTCACTGACAGTCAGTGTATCTATGATAAAGCTGCCAAAAGCATATGGAGAATTTTTATTCAATAAATGGTGTTGGAAAAATTGGATAGCCACATGCAAAAGAATGAAGCTAGACCACTCTAACTCAAAATGGACTAGAGACTTTGACATCAGACCAGAAACCATAAAATTAGAAGACAACATAGGAAAAACATTCCATATCACCAGCCTTAGAGTGGTCTTTGTAGATTTAACTCCAGAATCAAAGGAAACAAAAGAAAAACAAACTAATAACATCAAGCTAAAAATCTTCAAAGCAAAAGAAATCACCAAAATGAAAAGACAATCTACTAACTGGGAGAATATACTTGCATTCTATATTCTAACAAGGGGTTAATACTCAATTACATAAAGAAAAACCAGCAATACAATCAAAAAATGGGAACGGGAATTGGAGAGATGTTTTTCCAGAGTATATACAGATGACCAACAAGCACATAAAAAGATGTCCCTGCTCCCTATCAGGAAAACGCAAATCAAAACAACAGTGAGCTATCACCTTATACCTGAAAGACTATTATCCAAAAGTCTGAAAACAAATGTTGATGAGGATGTGGAGAAAAGGACTTTTACATTATTGGTGGTAGTATAAATGTGTACAACCCCTCTGGAAAACAGTATGGAGAGTTCTTAAAATGTTGAAGATGGAAATTGCACATGATCCCGCCATCTCACTTTGGGATATTTATCCAAAACATACAAACACACTGATTTGCAGAGATTTATGTACATTATCTTTATTGCAGTCTTATTCACAATAACTAAGAACTGGAAACTAAGTGCCCAATGTCAGACGAATGGATAATGGACACCCACGGAATACTACATAGACCTTAGAATCAACACGAATGGAACTAGAAGGAATTCTACTAAGTGAAGTAAAACAAAAGAAGGAAGTTGATATCACTTATAGGTGCAATGTGAAAATATCAACAAAGGAACAGGTGAAACAAAACTAATCTTTGAACACTCGCACTAGAACTGAGGTTACCAATAGGAAATGGGATGTGGCAGAGCAGGGCAAGTGGTGGCAGAGCCCACTGGTGAAGAACACTTGATTTGGTGGAGGGCAGGGTATGTTGACATACATCTAAGGAATATGGAAACTTCATATATGGGGAGTTTATTTTAATGTGTAAAATCAAAGTTACCGCTATAAAAATTATAAGTATTTAATTGTCTTGAACTTTTGATAAATTAATATGCCTTGGTGTCGGTGTTTGCCTTAACATAACTAGGGATCCTATTGGCTTTATTGACCACTACATTCACTCCCTTCCCCATGTTTGGGAAGTTTTAACAATTATTTCTTTGAATATGTTCTCTCTCATTTTCTACTCTTCACTTTATGGGATACCCTTTATTCTTATGTTACCTTTCATAATAAAGTCTGAAATTCATTTTTTATTCACATTATATGTCTTTTCTTCCACTTGACTTTTTGAAATGTTTCTGTTTTCTAGACCACCAATTCTTTTCTCCATTTGATAAATTCTGTTTCCATAGCTTTTTTATTACCCTTGATCTTATTTGCTTTCTTTTCTCCTGAATCTTTTTTTTTTTTCTTTCTGCCTTCTGTCTTGCATATTTGAGCTCATTGACTTGTGGAGTTCTTGTAGTTCTTTGAACTTTTTGAGTTTTCTTTTATCTCTGAATTTCTTTATGATTGTAACTCTGATTTCTTTTTCTGTTAAAAAAAAACAATCCTCTGTCTTAAAAATTGGTTTCTGATGGGATGTTGTCTTCCAGTGTTGCCATATTGCCTTGTAATTTTGATGTATATTGAACTCTTTCTCTCCCTGGGATGAGTCCTTCTTGCTGAGCTGAATATTTTTTTTTTTTCTTTTTGACAAATGTTTCTTAAGCTTTGTTTTATAATTTTGTCCCTTGTAGGTTTCTAAAATGTGATTCTTCTGTTGTGTCAGGGAGTGGAGTATCACTGCTGCATTGGAGAGGGATGCATAGTCTGGGGGAGAAGGGTAGCAGTTGTCAGACTGGGGACACCTGATTCTGCTTGTATCAACTAAGCCAGCCCTGTCACCTGAGCCTACAGAATTGGATCAAGCAGTTCACAGATTTTAGTATTGGAATTATTTTCCACTAGAGCAGGTTCCCAAGGAGTGGAGGAAAAGTGTTCTATCTCCCCTATGCTCTTTGCTGTGCTTCCAGCCCATGGTCAAGCGGGGGTGGGAGGGAGGACTGGGAACCCAAGCAAAACGCCCCCGTCTTGGATAAACCTCTCTCCACACATGTGTTAACCAGCAGTATTCTCCATCCCTGGGACTCCATGTTGGACCTGTTGTCCGTCAGAAGGTCCCCTGGCTGTGTCTGCCTTCACTCCCACCACTACCACTTCTCTCACCATTTTTCTACTGCTGCTATTGTAAGTAGCTCCATGCTGCCTCAATCCACATGCCTTTCGGCATCCCACGTCACATCTCACAAGTGTCCATGCTCCTTGCTAGGTTCTGCTCAACATAGCCACCACTCTTCCCAAGCCACTGGGTTACTGATGATCTCCCTATCAGTGTCTTCATCAGAAAAAATCCAGCTATGTCTCCTAGACACAAATCAGGAAGCCACCTGTACTTCATCTTTTTTTTTTTTATTTTTCTGTCTCCTGCATTTTATGGAGGTGTGTTCCCCCCTCTATAGAGATTCTTGGTCCCATTTCTTTTCAAAGGTTGTGGTAGCCAAACAGATATTTTCTTAGTTGTGCTGTGAGGAGGTGGCAAGCCTAAGTCCTTAACTGTCATCTTGGAACTAGATCCCAGGATACCCTTTATTCTTGTTTTCTTTTGTAGGTGGATTCCAATAACTGAGTGTTTCCTTTTTTTTTTATTAAATTTCTCTTTTCCATGCTCCAGATCACTAATCCATTTCTCTGATAAATTCAACTTCTTTATCTGTCGCTAGTACTCAGTCTCAATTCTTGTGTGCTTCACATTGTGAATAAGAGTTTCTTATTTAAAGCATAATTTTCTGCTTCCTGGTCATTATTTGTATTTTTAAACTCTGACTTGCTTTGCTGAATTCTTACATTTCTTGGACTTGATTTGCTGAGTCATTGTAATTCTCTGATCTGTTTTTATAATATACCATTATCTCAATGAATTTATCTTTGCTAGGTTCACTTTATTACCTCTTAAAAAGATTTTTAAAAATCTTCCATGTTTTGAAAATGTAATTTTCTGTTGTGGTGTCATTGATTCCTTTCATTGCCATAGTCTCTCGAATTCTCTCAGATCATCTTCAATTGTCTTCTCATTTGAATCGTGGAATTACATTGCATATCATTTGTTACATAAGCAGGTGGCACTATGTTTTATTATTTTGTTACCCTTGAAGTCCTCTGGAGTAAGTAGAATTTCCACTGTCACCTGGTTGGAAGTTGGCACTTGGTGGGTAGTTAGCTTTGGGGCTGGTGGGTTGGATGGTTAGTTCATCTTTCCTTTTTGAGATCCCAGATCTGATTCTTGGCAGAGTTTTTGCCATACTATTAGGATTCTTCACTATGGGGATTAAGATATCAAGGATTGAGACCATGAAGTGCCCTAAAGAGACAAATCTCTGTTGTCCTGAAGGAGTCAACCAGCATGATGAATGGGGGTCATGTCCTCAATTTCCCTCTTTGGGTTTCACCCAAGCCAAGTTTGTATGCCACCATACAATCTCTGTTCTCCCTTCCTCAGTTTCCATGGTTAGGCCAGTAGCCCTGCTCTCTTAGTCCTTCTTAGATCCTGGCCACCTCTGCACATCTTTTTTCGCCTACCTACCATCATACAGTTGTCTGGAACTCATCAGGCATCGTTTCCAATATAGTCCCTATTGTTATCAGAGGTGCAGAGGTGTCTTGACATAAACACTGTGTTATGGGATGTTCTCCCTGTTATACCTTTAATGGAGAACTTTAATTTAGAAGAAAACATAACATCTTCTATCACTATCTTTATCTCCTCTCTCCTAATGATTTCATTTTAAAGAAACACGCTTTTCCAAATGTAACAACTATTCTGATTTATAACTACAGATATCAGTGCATTTACTAATGAATTAATAGAGGCCTAAGTCTGAGAAATCTGAAAAGATGAGTGATGGGTTCACAATTAGTGCTTACAAAAATCTTAATTAAGCTGATTATATGGCAGAGCAAGGAAAAGCACAAAAGCACTAATCATTTATATACGCCATAGTTGAACAAAACTAGTAATTCAGATTATAAATTACCACCAGATTTCCTAAGGTTCTAGCAATTGATGTTTACAGACAATCATTTTTCACCCAGAGGGGGAAAAAAGTAAATTCTTGGAGAATTTAGATGAATAATAGAGTACAAAAAGAATAACATACATTGTGTTTCATGAAATCTCAGAGAAAAATAATTTTGATTATACATAAAAACTGATTAAATCCAAAACACCTTCTTAGTTTCAATTATATTTCACTGAATTACTGATAAATTTCCCTTATTATCGAACTGTTTCTTTAAAATATAAGGCCATAGTTTTTGTTGGTAAAATAGAATTCTGGCCTATCAATTTTATTTTATTTATACAAAGTCACAATGCCATTTTGGGTGCCATTAGTACTGGGCTATTAGTTCATCTTAATTTAGTGTTAGCTAAAATATTATAATGACCAATAATGATAGATATTCTGAAATAATTTGAAAAAAGCAGATACAGGATGAAGTGTTATAAACAGGGCCTTTCTCAGGAAGCAGCCAATTCAGTACAACTATCAGTATGTGTTCCTGGGTTTGAAAGAACATGTAACTTGTCCTTAAAGTCTGTATCTTTATGTCAGAAATGACTGAAATATCACCAGTAGTTTGTCATATTAATGGTGCCGAAGTTTGAAGTAATTGCTCAGTGTATAAAAACATGCTTAACAAATACGATTTAAGAATAACTATGGTCTAAATTTATAACTTAGAAGTCTGTCTTCTATTACACAGGATTTTCTTAAGGAAAGGGGCAGGCGGGCAGGAAGAGATGAGGAAGCAGATTTTTATTTAGTTGTTCATCTTGGATGTTTCCCCCCTTCTTTTGGAATATGAACTCAGTTCATTGGATTTATGTGGAATGCATAAGCAGTAGGCAGTGAACCCAATTATTATTCTACCAGGGCATGCCTACACACAGGATTTTAAAGTTACTTTTATTTCCTTTTTACTTCTTATAGCTTTTAGGTAAAGAATGTGATATGCAAACTTCTCTTAAATCTGCACTTAATTGATGGAAAGAAACTCTCATTACCATTAGACTTTAAGTCAGTTTGACTTATTGTCCTTATTGTCAGAGTCCAAAAACATCTTTAAATTTTTATCAGCAAGTATTCAGAAAAGTAATAACCACCAGCCATTTCTTGAGAGAAATGTTGGCCATTGATTCCCTTCTCCATATGTGTTGTATTTATAACAGAATATCATGAGGATCTGTGAGAGGAAAACTTCTTTGTTTTCAAGGGCTAAAATTGTTCCCTGTGGTCCCAGAAGGAAAATCTGTACAGATTACTAATAGATGCCACTTTACACCAACCATGGTTTTAGTTCTGCTCAGTTATTGCTTGCAGTAGAATTCATAGCATCATCTAGAAGACATCAAACCCTAAACTGGTGTCTGCAGAGTTGGATAGTCAGTG
This sequence comes from Solenodon paradoxus, assembly GCA_004363575.1. Classification (NCBI taxonomy): domain Eukaryota; kingdom Metazoa; phylum Chordata; class Mammalia; order Eulipotyphla; family Solenodontidae; genus Solenodon; species Solenodon paradoxus. The sequence goes on along the minus strand of RJWH01001890.1, from coordinate 142,426 downwards.
ATATACTAATACAGATACAAACAAGGTGTAAGAAGCATGATTCATATAAGAGAAAGCTTAAAAAAAATATTAATGCCATTTTGGAAACTTTTTTAAGACGTCACGATTTCAGACTATTAAAACATGAAAACGTGTTTGAATTGCTAAAATATAATTTGCTCCTCTCCAACCATGGGTGAGTTACTTGTGTAGATACCACAGAATTAGACTTGCCAGAAGAAAAAGTTATTAAGGTAATCTGTTTCTACTTTAAAGACGTGATCCATGTGAAGCAAAAATCATCCACCAAAATAAGATATTGTGAAGATAATATAAATAGAAATTTTGTACTTGCCTACTTCTTCACTTCTTTTCTCCTGTAATCAATGGAAATCTGCATTTTACAAAGATTTTTAAAATCTGAGTATATGAAAGAGTGTGCATGAGATTTTTGTCTGCGGGGCAAAAAAAATAAAGATATTTGTGTGTCGTGGACATTTTTATTTTTAGTCTTCATGTGATATGACATGCTCTTGTAGTCAACTTAAAGAAACATACCAGGATACAAAGCGAAAATAGTAGGATATTGGGGATTTTTGTCTGATAGCAAGTCCTTTGTGTACTTTAAATTTTGATTCTATTAATATAAAATACATTCATGCTTTTTGGTGAGTCAGAACCAAAAACTGGAAAAAGCTGTGTCCCACTTTCAGAAAAGCACCCATTGATGGAAGCTTTTAGAGGCCAATGGAATCCACTTAATCAGATTGAATGCTTAACCTAAACACATGAAGAGGAGACAGACTCTGCCTCAATGCCTGATAAGGCAGAGATATTTGTAGTGACTTTAACTCAACCATACAGGAACAAATTAAATCAAAGTTATCATCAGCTTTAATAGCTGTTATAATATGGTCTGTGTACATTTAAAGAATAAAGCCACTATAAATCATTCTTATAATTCTTTTGAACAACTACAAAAAGAATAAGAATAGGTTTGTGTAAATGAGAAGTGACACAGCATGTAGGTCACACGTTCTTAAGATAGAAAATATAGGGTGTCTGGTGTTCTTATTTGATTAATTATCTATCCCACTCCATCCAGTTTGGACAAGGGAGTTATGACTTTGGAATTCTTTGGAATAACAAATTATCAATCTTTTATATCACATTTTACCCCAGAGGAATCACCTCAAATGATAATCTAAAACATAATCTTTGAAGGCAGATAAGTATATCATTCAAAAAGAATCAAGAAATATGAAGATTGTATTATTTATATAAAAATCAAGAATGATAATGGGAAAATCTCTTGAAGGCATCTGAGAGATCCGCCCACTAGTTAGCAAATCTAGTCATCCATAAAAATTATACCCAGTATTAATCAAATGCTTACAATGCTTGTTATTATTCAAAGTATTATTTATAAAGTGACTATTGTTATCATCACTAAATATTAGGAAACTGGTTTATACAATTAGTAAATAATTGATAACTATAGATTCCATTTATCAAACTATGAATTACAGCCTTGAACACTAATGATTTTTAAGGGTGAGAGTAATATACTACAGGTGGTTATTTTGGAAACTAAAAATAAATTAAGCATCCTGTTTGTATGAGATAGTCATAGGACAAGTTTTTCCTGGTTAAAAATAAGAAAGACTTTCCGTGAATTTGGTAAAACATCATTTTTCCGGTATGCAATTATATAGTTTGTCTGAATTCATAATTTTACCAAGAATTACCATTTTATATTGCCAACCAGTATCATGCTTGGATATGGTTAGAAATGTGTTTAATTATATCAATCTGGAAAGACTTGATATCTGAAAAAATTGTCTTCCAAATGACTAAAAATTGTATATCTCAATTTACTTAGGTATTTAAATTTTTCTCTTTATAATACTATAAAAACATTACATGAGCTGTGAATTTTACAGTTCTTGATGGCATTTTCTTTAGAATTTGAAAATTTTAATTAAAATCATTTATTAGTAATTATAGAAAGAAAACTGATTTGTTCCATTTAGAGAAATATATTCTTTATTCTTACTAAGTTCATTAAATATTTCTAGGAACTTTTCCATGTATATATGCATATAATCTATAAAGAAGTTTTATTCCTTTTCAAATATGTAAACATTAAAAATTTTACCATTTTAAGATTTGGCTCCTTTACACTTGCTAAAACTTTTCATAAAATATTGAGGGTTGGAAAGATGGCAAGATAGAAAGATCCAGCGTGTACCTACCTCCTCATCCCATGGATACAGAAAATATAAATCTACATAAAGAGGAATTTCCACCAAAAAGAACTGACTACTAATTAAATGGCTTATCTTCATTAATAAACAAAAAGGGCACATCAATATAAATAGAAGAAATAGCGACGTAGTCTTAACCCCTTTAAGAACCCCAACTTAGCACTACAAATCAGAAGGAAGGGAGCTTACAAACCCTGCAATTTTCCACAAGGAGAGATTTGGGTCCCAAATTAGTCACATCAAATCGGGAAACCTTCACCAGAGAGAGGAAATACCCTCAATAAATGTCTGCTATTAAAAACCACAGGAACAGACATCCAAGAGAACCAAAGGACTCTTGGAAATGAAGCAGCTAGGGATATAATAGAAGTAGTAGTACTGAGAGGAAAATTTATAGCAACAGAAGATTGTCTCAAGAAAAATGAATAATCTTAAGTACTCAAATATGCTATAAAGAAACGAGAAAAAGAAAAACAAAGCCAAAGTCAATGAAAAAGAAATTAATAAAAATCAAAATGAAAACAGAGATAAAAAGGACAATAAAAAGGGTCAATGAAACTAAAATCTGGTGCTTTGAAGAAGTCAGCAAATATTGATAAATCTTTTGGTAGGCTCAGTAAGAAACAAGAGAAAATGTCAAATATCAGAAATTAGAGATAAATTATAATGAATACCACGAAAATATAAAGGGTAAAAAGAATACTAAGTAACAATAAGCTGATAATTGGACAACCTTGAATAAATGTATAAATTGTTAAACTAGTACAGCAATCAAGACCGAAGCATGAAGAAATAGAAATCTCAACAGACTATTGATCACAAGGAAGAAAATTTTTAAAAAACAAAAAACCCCAAAGTGTATAACCAGCCTTCACTGGTAAATTTTTTATTAATATTAAGAAATAATACCTGTTTTTCTAAAATGTTTCCAAAAATTGAAGAGGAATAAATGCTTTCTAACTTATTTTCAAAGGCCAGCATTATCCTGATTAAAAAAGACAAGCACATCTCACATAAAATAATCTTTAATAAACATAGATCCAAAAATCCTCAACAAAATTTCAGCAAACTGGATAAAACAATGTATTTTAAAATACAGCATATCATCTATTTATATTCCAGTAATTTGGTTCATCATATTAAAATAAATTAGTGTAATAAAACATCATTAAAATGAAAAAAATAAGATGCAGAAATCTAACAACTTTCAACCTCCATTTATAATTAAAAAAGATTATCAGAAACATAATATAATAAAAGCCATATGTAACAAAGCTATAGTTATTCAATGATCACAAGCCTCTTCCCCTAAGATCAGCAATGGGACAAGACTACAGTTTCTCAACTTATATTAAGCATAGTATTAAAAGTCCTAGTATGAGATATTAGACGAGAAAAAATACCTAAAGTGGAAAAGAAGAGGTAAAGCTCACTATTTGAAGATGACATGACAATACTCTAAAGACCCAACTTAGAAACTATCAGAAATAATGAGTAAAATGACAGACTACAAAATAAATACAAAAAATATTTTGCTTTATATGCAAACAGGAAGAGAAATTAAGAAAATATCACATAATATCATCGGAAGATAATATACCTGGTAATGAATAAACAAAGGGGGTAAAAGACCTGTACACTGAAAACTATTAGAAATTTCTAAAGAAAAAACATGAAAGAATGGAAAGACATTCTGTTTTTAATTAAGTATTGGAAAAGTTAACATTGATAAAACTGCTATCTTACTAAAAAAATTAGATTCAATGCCATGACCATCAAAATTCCAATAGAATCCTTAAAAGACTTGAAACAATAAAATTTATATGGAACAACAAAAGAAAGTGAATAGCCACATATTCCTGAGAAATATAAACATATGGAGCTACCACATTCTGACTTCAAACTACAGTAAAAAAAAGTGATTATCATCAAGATAGTATCGTATCAGAATAAAAATAGGCACATAGATTAATGGAATAAAATTACAAGGCATCTCTATGCTTTCAAATATATGAAGAGCTAATTTATGACAAATGAATCAGACTTTAGATAAGTCCACTGGCATTAATCTTAGACTTGATATGGAGATACAACTCCATTGGCAAGGGAAGCAAAAAATAAAACATCATCATAAAAAGCTTTTATACAGTGCAAGACTGCTATGGAAAAAAATGAAAAGAAAAAGGTAACCTGCTAACTTGGAGAAAACATTTTCACTACGCATCTGACAAGGAACATCCAAATTTATAAAGAACACATATAACTCACTAAAAACATATTTTTAAAAAATATTAAAAATGTACATAAGACAGGAATAGATATTTCTCCAAAGAAGACATACAGATGATCAACAGGCACATAAAAATATGTTCATCATAAATAAGATCAAATCAAGTCAAAACTACAATGGGTTTTCAATTTACACCTGTTTGAATGGCTATTACCAGAACAAGTGATGACAAGGATGTAGAGTAAAAGGAAGAAACACTCATACACTTTTAGGAGAAAGTAAAATGGTACAACCACTCTGGAAATCAGTATGGAGATTCATCCAAAAATTAAAAATAAAAATACCATTATGATTCAGATATTCCACTTCTAAATATTACGTGAAAGTAACCTTATCTAAAACACTAGCATTAAAAGATATATTCACCCCTGTGTTTTTCACTGTTTTATTTATAATAGCCAAGATGTGGAAACAATCTTTGTTCATTGACAGATAAAGCTAATGTGGTATGTAGTGGAATATATGATCATAACATCTATGAATACTTAAAGCATTGAGTAGAAGTTAGGAGTTGACATATTTGCTTTGTTCCTATTTTCATGATGAAAAAAATTTTACACCATTAACTATTTGTTTTATTTTTTTTGAAAAGCCATTCATCAGATTGAGGTTTTCTTGTTATTCATGAACACTGAATTTTGAAAAACATTTTTTCTGCATCTGTTGCACTCATCATATGGATTTACTTTTCTGGTATGTGATAAGGTAAAATTTACCGGCTGATCATTAATGTTGTATATATATTACATTTCTATAAAATTCCACTTGATCATGATTTACTATCCTGTTTAAATATTGCCGGGGTGATATTTTTATTTTTCCTTCTTTGTAAAATCTTTTTCTGATTTTGTATGAGGATCATTTGGAGCCTCATAAAATGAGTTAAAACATTCAGAAAGTGTTTGTATTGAATATCATTTCTTTTTATACATTTGGCAGAATTTGCCTATGTAGCTATGAGAGTATAAAGATTTCTTTTTTGGGAAAGTTTGAAATGACAGATTTCATATTTAAGTAATTGATTTGCATTATTTATTTACTTCAGTGAATATTTTGTATGGATAATTCTAGTTACACAATGGTATAAGCTCAGTAAAATCTATCTACCTTGAACACATCTAATATTCTGGAGAAAATATAAATATTTAGGAAATCCTGCAAATAAAAAGGCACTGTTTGGATGATAAAGCAAAAACTGGAAAAGATGGCAAGATGAGTTTTTCTTGCTTTGAATCTAAAGGGTACAACTATATTTTTCCAAAAGCAAGACATGCAGATAGATCCACATCATGCCAGCAACTCAGGAATAACAGTGCTGTACTGAAGGCATTGTCTGAAGAATTCATTACACCTAAGCACCTGAAAGTGGGTCTAGAGAGACATGTGAGGGAGCAACATGGCAGAGGCAGCAGCAGTGGTAAAGGCAGCCAGCAGGACCAAACAGTAGCAGGCCCAGTCTCATATCCTAGGGAAAGAGGATTGAAGATTGCCCAAGGCACATATGCATGGTTTGAATGAAGCCTAAAGACAAGGGATTTCAATCAGATCCCCAGTCCCAACACGGCAGCACAAAGATGACTGTACTCCACTCACCCACATTTTGAGACCTGTGCTCCAGCAGAGTTCCGTCACTTTGCAGATAGTCTAATGTACCCAGTTTGGGGGACCCTAAGAAGAGGGTTGACTTTAGTGCTACCCTCAAGAACAGGGTCCCCCACCCACTGTAGATCACAACAACAGCTACTTCTTCCCCACCAGATGCATGTCCCCCTGCTCCAAGTAGCAGCCATCCACATTCATGACTCGGCAAGAGATTTTTACTATGGAAGCTTACTATGGAAGCCTGCAAAGGTCAGATAAATAAAACTAGAACTATACCTTCTAATCAAGAAAAATAAGCAGTTCAGCCAGAAGGGTCCCATGGGGACAAAAACATCTCAATATTCTTCAAAATCTCAACATATGGTACCACAAAGAGATAACACCACATCATAAACAGATTTCAAATATATCAAGGCTTACTTAATGAAGTTTTTAAATAAAACTGATAGTGAGAAAAAAATTTCCAGGTACTACCAGAAGACTCAGCAAAAAATGTCAATAAGCTTAAAATTAAATTATTGAACAGAAGGCAGAAATTGAAGTTTTACAAAATAAACTAAAGAGATTCAGGAAGTAAAGAATAAAATAAACAAGACCAAGAATACCATAAAACTATGCAAGCAGAACTGATCAGGTGGTGAAAAGGATAAGTGGTGTGAAGGACAGAAATACAGAAAATAGAATAATTACATGTAAAAAAGTTAAATACTTTGAGAGCTATCTCATTGTTAGGAAAGTTAACATAAAAATGAGTACTCCAGAAGATGAAGGGAGAAGGGAACAGAAAAAAATATTAATAGAAATGATAGCTTAAATCTTTCCAAACCTGGGGAAGTGAATAAACTTGAAATTCAGTGAAGATAACAGAACTCCTGGTTATCTAAATGCAAAAGCAAAAAAGCACCAATGAATATAATCATGAAACTATCAATAAAGTCCAAGAAAAAGAAAGAATATTCATGGTGATCAGGAAAAAACAGCAAAAAACCCACCAGGTAATATAATGGTCTTATCAAGACTCTCATCGGGTGTCTCAGCAGAGACTACGGAACAGAACAATGTATTCAAAATACTCTAAGAAAAAATCTTTCAGCCAAAACACTGTAACCTGACACACACTGTCTTAGATATGAGGGAGAAATAATAGTTTTCCCTGACAAAAAATTCCCTACGAATACTAAAATTTTGATCTAAATCAAAAAGATTATAAAAGGTCACAGAAAAACTAAACAAAGCAAAAAAAACCAGACAAAACCAGAAAAAAGTCAAAATGGCAGTAGCAAGTCTTCAAATATGAATAATCATTCTGAATGATAAAAGGAACAGAAGTGACTGGATGGATCATAAAGCAAAACCACCTATATAGTTTATAATTGACTCACTTAAGCTATAGACAAAAAGACTTAAAGTGATGGGAAATGATACTTTGTCAACAGTGACTCAAAAATAGCAGGAACCACTATACTCATATCAGATAAAATACACTTCTGACCACAAAATATAATAAAAGATAAAGATGGGTCATTATATGATAATGGAATCACTACAACAGAAAGACATAACACTTATAGCCCTCAAATATATCAGGTAATCAAGCAAATATTAACAATCTAAAAGGAGACAGACAGCACAATAATAGTAATGTAATTCACTACCCACTCACAGTAAGGGCCAATTATCTAGACAGAAAATCAACAAAGAAACAATAGCCTAAAAGAAAAATTATATGAGATGAACTTTATGGATTATATAGAGAGCAATTTATCCCAAATAATAGAATACAAAATCATTCAAGCATATACTGGAACATAAGTCTCAATAAATATACAAAGATTGAAATCATCTAGCATCCTTTTTTAGATCAACATGAAATGCAACTAGAAATCACCCAAAAGAGGAAGAAAACTGCAAAGGAATGAAGAATAAATACCATGTAATTGAACAACACTAGGTCAATGAGGAAATCAAAGGTGAAATTAAAACAATGCTAGTCAAAAAAAAATACAATTTATCAAAACCTTTGGTATACAACAAAAGCAGTAGTAAGAGAGACATGTATAGAAATACAGTCCTACCTCAAAAAATAAGAATCACAAATATAAAATGTAAACTCTCACCTAAGGAAACTAGAAAAAGAAGAAAAGGTCTAGGAGACAGAAGGAAATTATTAAACTTAGAGAAGAAATCAATGAAATTGAGATTAAAATGTTTTAATTTAACTGGCTCTAAAAAGGAGAAACAAATTAGACATACTGATTAGACTCAAAGAAGAAAAGAAAGAAAACACAAATATAATCAGAAGAAAGAGAATAAATTACAAGTGATACTACAGAAATATGAAGAATTAGAACAGAATACTATGAAGCACTTATGGAGCTATATTGGTTAACCTAGAAGAAATGGACAAATTCTGGGAAACATATAACATCGCAAGACTAAAGAAGAAACAGAAATCCTGAATGGATTGATCACAAGCAAGGAAATTGAAGCAATAATTAAACAAAAGTTCTGGGACAGTTGACTGTTTAATTCTAGCAAAATCAATGAAATAATACCAGTTCTTCACAAACTGTTTTTTAAAAATTCCAAACACTTTATAATGTCAATTTATACTTCAAAACCAGACAAAGACATACTAAAGAAAATTACATCCCAAAATAATTAATGAATATTGATGTAAAAATTCTCAATAAGATACTAGGAAACAGAAACAGCTCATTAAAAAGATCATATACCGTGATCAAATGGGATTTATTCTAGAGATGCATTGATGTTCACTATACTCAAATCAATAAAGGTAATACTCTACATCAACAAAAACAAGGGCAAAAACCATGATAAACCCAAGAGATGCAGAAAAATTATCTGATAAAATTCAATATGCTTTCATATTAAAATATAACTCCAAAAATTAGTATAGATGGAATATGCTTCAACATAATAAAGGCTATAGGTGATAAACACACAGATAAACATCATACTCATTAGAGAAACACTGAAAGCTTCCTCTTAGATCGGGAACAAGACAAGGATATCAACTCTTACCTCTACTATTTAATATACTGTCAAAAGTCTTGGCCAGTGCAATTAGACAAGAAAAGGATATAAAATTTATCCAAATTAAAAAGCAAGAAGTAAAACTATTTATAGATGATGTGAAATCTATAGAGAAAACCAAAGACTACAGTATAAAACTCCTAGAAATAAACAAATACAGTAAAGAGACAGGGTAAAAATTCAGTAATCGAAAATCTGATTCATTTCTAGAGTCAAGTAATGAACATATCAAAAGAGAACTCAGGAAAATAACCCCATTTATAATTATCTCAAAAATGAAATATCTTGGAATAAACCAAACCAAATAAGTGAAAGACTACTATACTCTGAAAAGTATAAAACATTGTTCAAATAAATATATTTTGTTCTTGTAAGATTTTTTTCATGCACTGAGGAATTAATGAAATTAAAATCTCATTACCTAAAGCAAAATAGTTTATTGCAATCTCTAGCACATTTACAAAGACATTCTTCACAGTAATGGAATAAAAATTCATGAAATTTATTGAGAACTACAATAAATCCTGAATAGCAAAGCAATTCTGAGAAGAAAAAGAACAATGATGTAGATGTCATGTTCCTGACTTCAAGCTGTAATACAAAGCAATAATAACTAAGTTAGCATAGTTTTAGGGAAGGAATAATATGCAGATCAATGAATAGAATTTCGAGTGCAGAAATCTATCTACACATCTATGAATAATTTAATTTGACACAGGAGTCAAGGGTATACAATGTAATAAGGAGAAGCTCTTCAATAAATGGTGTTGGGAATACTAGACAGTCACAAGCAAAAGTTGAAACCAGATCACTACCTAACAGCAAACATAAAAACTAATTCAAAAGACCTGGAATCACAACACGTAGAAGAAAACAGAAGTGAAATACTACTTGACATTGACCTAAGAGATGCCTTTGGAAACTCAACTCCAATGGCAAGGAAAATAAAATCCAAAATAAAAAAATGTGATTACATCAATCTAAAAAGCTTCTACATAGAAGAAAAATTCATCACAACAAAAAGACATCCTACTTATCAGGGGAAGATAGTTGTATGTCATAATCAGACCAGGGGTTAATATCCAAAATATACATAAATTCCATAGGAAATAGCAAAACAAATTAAAACATGGGCAGAAAATCCTAACGCTTCTCCAAAGGAGACTTACAGGTGGCCAACAGACAAATGAAAATATATTCTACCTTTCTTCACAAGGGAAATGTGCATCAAAACAACAAAAAGATATCACTTCATGCCTGTGATAATGGTTACTATCTAAAAGACTAGAAACAATTTTTAAGGATGTAGAGAAAAGGAAACCCTTATACACTGTTATTGGGAGTACAAATGGGTTCAATCATCATAGAAAGCAATATGAAGATTCATCAAAAAATTGAGAAAAAATTCTATTTGATCCCATTCTCACTTCTATACATTTGACCTGAAAACCAAAAAAAATAGCCCTCACTAACTGAGAGATATATGCACCCCCATGTTTATTGCAGCATCATTTACTATAGCCAAGATGTGGAAACAACATGATTATCAGTATAAGAGCAGGTAAGATTTAGTGTGTGTATATATATATATATATATGTAATAAGGAGACTCTTCAATAAATGGTGTTGGGAATACTGGACAGTCACAAGCAAAAGTATATATATACTACTCAGTTATTCAGATGAATAAAATTCTGTAATTTGTATTAAAATGAATTGACCTAGAGGAAACTATGCTTAGTGTGATAAGCCAGAAGGAGAAAGACATAACATAGTATCACCTATATGTGGTATATAGAATAGTCAAACAAATTCACTATATCAAACAACAATGGACGTTTACTCAATAAAAGCAAATCAGTGGTTGCAGGAAGAGGCATGGTGGAGAAGTAAGTTAGGTAAAGGGATCCATATTATAATGAAGGAAAAATTGAAATGGAGGTAAATTAATGTATATCAGTATGAATTTACTGTGATGCATTATGAAGCATACATTAAGCTTACGTTATGATAGTGTTTCTTCAATAAAATTATTTTAAAAAGCCAAATGAAGAACTACACTTGCTTTTTTCTTTCCTCTTGTACTTCCCATTTCACATTGTGACACAGGAACATTGTGGAATTGGTTGGTAACCTCTAAAGGAATCCCTGCCTAGGTTCAGTATAGAATTTTTGGGCAGAGTAACCAGAGAAACATGGACTCCACAAACCAGAATGCTTGTGGGAGTCCATCAACAAGAGATGTAAGTATGGGATTTAACTTTTTCAATCTTCAAAAATTCTTGTTTTCATTGCTAAGTTGATCAACCATAATAAAAACCCAGATCAATATAGCAAATATTCTAAACTAAAATAATATTGAAGTATAGCACAAGTCTCAAACATAACCCTTCATGCCAGTAACCAATGAATGGCAGACTCATGCAATTGATGTTAAGCTTGAAAATTTGATGTTAAAATTCCTGTCCACAAAAAATGACATGAATTTTATTGTATGACTCTTACCAGGTTAATTGCCTAAGAAAACAACCACAATAAGAACAAGATTCTTAAGAGAATTATAACAAAATCTAGAATGTAAAGAATTTTTCAAAATATTCAGAATATGATCAAAATTACTCTACATATTAAGATCATGAAAAATGTGACAATTTTCAAAGTAAAAGTCAGTTTAAAAGCAGGGGTTATAATGGTATTTTATGAGGTAAAGCTAAACATGTGAAATGAAACACAAATTCTTAACAGAAAAATATAAATTATAAAAAAACTGAATTAAAAAAGATGAATTTCACTAAAGTTGAAGATAGGAATACTTGTGAAAAATAAAAACAGAAATCCTCAGATACCTGCGTGACATTTGACTTATCCAGCCTTACTCCCCCATCCTAGTAACTCAAGCACAGTTGCCTCTTGTCTAGAGATTTCAATATTCTAAACTGTCATGGCCTTTAAAAAATTATTTTTTTGCCATATTTAACCACTTCATAGCAGCTACTATAACTAGTCTACTATATTTTTAATTTGTATCAGTAAATCAAGTTCGAATGTCATTTCAAGTTAATGAAAGTATTCAAAATATCTGTTATAAATTTTCATGGTCATATCTGCTGAAAGCATGAATGCTGATTTAGAAGAATTCTCTAAAAAATTTCATTTAGATCTCACAACAAATTATCCACCTCACATCATTAACTTAGCATCATTCTCATGTGAAATCCTAGATTTTAATCCATCGAGTTGGTTTCCAAATCAGCCATATGAGTGTAACCAATTTTTCTACATTAGCAATACAGCAACTTCCAGTTTTCTGCTTCTTCTGATCCAAAGAGTATAAATAGTATTATATTCTTCTACATTTGGAAAAAAATAATATAAAATTTCTTTTAGTTGCCTAATCTTTCATGGCCTAAGAAGAATAAGGAATATTATGTGAATTTAGCTGAGTTTCTGTTTCTATTCTTAAGTAAAAAAATGTAAGAAACCATTTTATTCTGAACATTCCATCTTTCTTACTGTTTTTAAGGAAGTCATTTTCTGTATTACTTTCCTATTCTGAAGAGCCAGTAGCACCAAAAACTTAATAAGCCCACACATCAAAAAAAAACTAAAATCAGCAGGTGTGACTTTCTATACACCTTGTGTGACAATATACCAGTAGAACCTGTAGAGTTTATTAATGGTAAATAACCATCTTATAATACATATTAAATAATCATCATTTATAAAGCTGTGATATTCAACACTGATATAGAACAAAGGTCACTAATTAGAATTTACTTTTATATTGTTTTAAAGGTGTTTTAATTGGACATTATGTCATTTCAACAATGACCCATGAGCAATTGAAAAGTAATTCCAAAGGTCCAAGAAATTTCCAGTTAACTGATTTAAATTAGAACCACAACACAGATCAAAATCATCCTGGAATAGTAACTGAATTAAATACTAGAAGGAAGAACTCTTTCTTCATTCAAGTTCATCATGGACTCATGTTCATTAATAAAGAATATCTTAAGAGTAGAATCTCTTTTCATTGGGTTGTTACTGTAAAGAATTACAGAATCTGTTTATTTCTACAGTGGGCATGAAGATGGGTGTTTAAAAAATATAGTCCTTAATGTCCAAAGATGAAAGACTTTGTATTTACGATTACCAGGTCAATGTGAATAAAATGTATAGTGACAATTTTATAGTCTACAACAGATTACCATGAACTTCTTGGCTCAAAACAGCAAAAGTTTATTCTCTCTTTGGAGGCTAAAAGTCTGAAATCAGTATCACTGGACCAAAATTAAGACCTCAGCTGTTCCCTACAGAGGCTAAAGAATAAATAAATTCCTTATTTAATCCTGTTTGTTAGTAGTTGCCAGGAGTCTTTGGTTTATTGCAGCGTAACTCTAACCTTCACTTTCATGGTGGCATTGGCTTTTTCTTCTTAGTATCTAATTGTCTGACTCTCTTTTATGCAGAAAATTGCGATTGTATTGAGTGCTTACTCAGATGATCCAGGATAGTTTCATCTCAAGATCTTTAATCACATCTGCAAAGGCCCTTTTTCAAAACAAGGTATCATTCACAAATTCCTAGGATGGAGACTTGATATATTTAAGAATGATTACTAGCCTACCGTGGAAGGCAAGATACAGACAACACACTGTAATGAAAAACCTATTTTCTGATTACTCAGTAATCTACCAGTTTTTTTACTGGACAAGCTTATGTCCAATACCATAGCAAGAGTAACATTTTTTTATAAAGTAGTTGGATTAATAGATTTCCAGAATTTATGACAATTGATCTGTTTTCCTTAACCAAGATCATGTAATAGTGTGAATACACATGCCTAGAGAGCACAAAGGCGTTTACGTTTTACTTCTAGTTTTGTTAAAGTCTTCATATCCATGCAGTGGCAATAAAATCTAAATGTAATTTTGAGTTTCAGATTTGAGTAGAAAATGGGTATATTTATTGTAACATAGGGTAGATTCTACCACACATTTAATTTGATTTATTAAAGAATATACATTTAAGCATATTTTATTGATTTAATAGTTTATATACATAGAGTGGTAGAGCTGATTTATAGTCTCAGGCTCATAATGGAAGATTTTTGTCTGAAGGGGATAAACAGAGGTAGAGGAAATTTAGCAGAGTAATGAAATCAAGTAGATAAGAAGAAACCAAGCCTCAACATGCAAAGCACAAGCATATTAATTTCCTATTTCCTCAAGGAGTTTCTGAAATACTCTACTAAGTCTCCTTAACCAAAATGCTTGGGATAATTTTCAAAAATAACTTGCAAAAGAGAATACAAAGGGATCTGCTTTCCTGGAAGGTCTATAAATTGAAGAATCATTGTAATAACAAATCAACTAATTAAAGATAAATTGGTTAGCAGTGAATTAATGAGTAACCTGAATTGACTTTATATTTAAAAGATTAGATAGATTTTCATTCAGTATTGACACTTCCACATAAAATTTTTGTTAACTTAGACAAGAAATTTAATTCCTTTTAATACAGTAATAGTTACAAAATGGATGCATTGGGCTTTTTTTTAGAGGTATAGTTACTCAGAGGATTGAATGAGAAACTGCGAATGACAGCATTTTGTTAGCTGTAAACCATCAACAAAGGTAAGCTATAAACTGCTATGTATAAAAGTCATTAGGTTTCAATAATGAATTTATGGCTTTTTAGAACTTACAAGCTATATAATTTTACCTCTCTCATCTCCAGCTTTACAGTCTTAAGATAATATCGTTCCCCCATCAATGTCAGGAATTTTTGCTAGATCAAAGAGGCACTATAATAATTCTGAATGTAAGTTGAAAAATACTTATATAAGTAAGGATTACTTTAATAATGATGTTGATGATGATGTTATAATGAGGGATAATGTATTACCTTGGGTAATTCTCTCATGTAGACAGTATATTAAGTTTCTACTCAATATCAACACACAAAATCTGTTAGCTTTATTTACCTTGCATAAGTATGAAGACATTAAAGAAATAGGGAGTAATAGTATTTCTCAAAAAAAAAAAAAAAACTTGATTTTTTATGCTATATATGTTAATATACATAGAGAGAGCAATCAGAAAGTTCTCATACACTAAAAACATGAAACTGGGGTAAATCCACTTTTAAAATTATTAATAGTAAAGATATGAATGAAATATGATAGCCACTTAATATTGTCTTTTTCTTAGTTTATTTTTAATGAAAACATTCTTAGGTTTTATGTCATTCCCAATTTTTGTTCTCTAGTTTCCTAGATAAATTCTTTTGGGATGAGCAAAATTTTTAAAAGCACAGTTTGTTATTTGTTTTTGTTTTGCTTTCTTAGCACAACTTAAAATATGTTTTAAAATATTTGGCTCACTTATCTTGAAAAACTCCTTAAATACAAAAGCTGAAGCTATCCCTGTTAATAATTACCTCATTTTCCATCTCAGAACTTTTCATGAGGAAGGGATATAAATGCATTCAACAGGGTAAAAGTCCAATTAGAATATTAGGTATCATAGTAACTTGCTGGAAAATGATTAATTTACTTATTCTTTTTTTACTAAATGACTTCAAATAAATGGCAGTTATGAAACACAGTGAATGCAAAAACTTTTGTACATTTAGTAAAATATGATTTGGGAATTTGTCCTTTCAGTAATTATAAATCCTTATTTACTTTGTGAAATAATTTATGCTATTTACTTGACATTGCATCGAACTTAGTTTGACTTGGCAAAAAATCCAAATTACATTTATTCATTCATATTTGTAAACTCCATCCAGGCAGTAAACCAGCCCTCATGGTATCCCCCAAAAACCTTCAAATGACAGTGAAACTATAAACAGGACAGATTACTATGACACTGTACTTATTTGTACAGTTTTAGCTCTTGCTAGACAGAATTAATTTCATGGAAACATTCTTTTATCATATTTAGAAAGACAAAGATGAGATTGAATTGCTATATTTTATAAACAAGACTATATGAAATACAGCCCTACTTCATAAAAGTGGTATATTAAAAGTAAAATCATGAATTACAGCCAGATAAATTTTTATCCTCTAATTTATATTTGTATATTTTCTCTTCATTTACCTTTATAAAAATTAATTTGCTGAAGGAATATTGAATGATAACATTATATAGCTATAAGGCATAGGTCATTATAAATCTATCTGTATAAATATACTAAGTTTACCATCACCCGTCCAATTCTTTTGTAGAAGAGAGGAAGCCGCACCCCAGTTTCTAGACACTGAGGCCCAACAGTGGCCACGCAGCCACCAGGCTCCTGACAGTCTAGACTGGCTGGAAGCTACTGATTAGATGAAAGGGACCCTTTTCTGAGAATGGAACCCTATATGCATTTTACAATTATGTGTATTATGCCTGTGAGGAGCTCACAAATGAATAACTGAATTCTGTTTGTAATTCCTGTTCTAATTCACACCTTCCCCTCTCCCTCACCAATAAAAGTGTATCTCAAAAGCATTTCAGGGCTCAGATTCTATATCTGCCCTGCGCGTAATAAAGCTGTCTTCACTACTTCTGAAAGAGCACCGTTTGGATTTGTCGGTTGAGAGAGAGAGAGCTATTACACTTTCTTCACTGTATAATTAATTCCTTACACCCAATATGCACCCCTTTGCACCCCCTTACCCCAATATGCATCCTTTGCAACTACTAATTTAATTGTAGAGATTAAATGTCTGTTTTTAGTTCATCATTTACTTTGCAGAAGTAATTTGATTGAAGACGTTTGATTGAAAACTGATCATAAATTTAGTTATAACCTACTTTCACACACACAATTATAACCATCTGAGTAAGCATAAGTGAACGCAGGAACTCAAGAATATTTTATTGATTTGTGCAAGGTGAACAGATGACATTAGGCAGAGGTTAAATTCCATTCTCTGTCTTCTGATTTCAAATCCTTGGTTCCTTTCAGGATTACAATCTCCCACTTCACCAAATATCCATTCTTGCTCATCAGTCTATTTGTGCTGGGAACTTCTCTGTCCTATATACAGTAAACCAAATGTCACCTTTCTCAAGTTCTCACTGATCACCTAGCTTCTTTCAACAAAACTTCTACCATCTACTTCACAAAGTGCATCAAGAATAACAAACACAAACTATTAATTTACGATACCATAAATCACCCACACTTTTCTTTGAAGTGTCAGAGGAGACAGTATACTGATTCCTGTTCAAGGTCCTTTTTTCCTTCTGTGACTTTAAAGTTATCACTTATTATGTTTGTGACACTCTTCTATTCTTTTATTGTTGTCCCTATCTGTCCTGAAGTCCTGAATTCTTTTACATATGAAAGAGATGATTGGGGAATGAAAAAACTTGGAAAAAGAGCCCTACATTGGTGCTATTACCAGTTCACATTTTTCTTTTCAGCAAAATAAAAGTTTCAAGAAACAAATATCCTCAATGGCTCCACTTCTCCATCTTCCATTTACACTTCAAGACCCTCAGGTACACTTTAGTGATTTCCTAATTGCCAATCAAAAGCAGCATTTCGCCCTCCTTTACTCAACTTCTCTCCAGCATTTAACAATTCATCACTCTCTTACTCTTGAACTCTCTTCTGTGGCCTCCTGCTCATCAATTTCTGACTCAAAAGTGCTTTCCAAAACTGTCCTTGATGCTCGCTCTTCAATTTTCTCAGTACACATCCATCTAAATTATTTCTTCCACTTATGTTTCAATAGCTACCACCTATAAACTAGGTAGCAGGATTAACTAACTAAAATTTATGACCCCAATATGATAAAGAATTGTCACTAAGTAAAACTGTTATACATTTCTTAGCTGTGTGAGAAACACTGCTAGAATCACATGTGCTTATGTAGTGTGCACTTGACTTAATTGGTGGTGGCATCTCTACATATTTTTTTCTGTTAGAATGACCTTCATTCCTCTGGTTCTCCTCCACCCACCTGGCCTATTTAAGATTCAACTGGGGATCACATCTCCAATGAAAATTTTCCTTGTCACAGTAGAATTCTTGTGTACATCTCTACCTTGGCTCTTATTGCACATTTACTTGTCTCATTGTAACTAGACTAAGACTTTCAAGGTCAAAGACCACAGATGATTTAGTGTTTCATCCGAACATTTAACATAGTACTAGTTCACAGTAAAGTGAAACACCAGTTTCTTATGCAAATTCATGCCTTCCTAAACATTTTTCTCATACCAGATTGTGAAATCTCAAGTAGAAATTGGGTAAAAGTGATTAGATGGTTATGTTGCTCCAGAATGTCATTTACTCCCAATAATCCATGCCATGTAAAATGGTAAGACGTTTATCTATTCATAATATGGAAAAGAGTACAGGAATTTGAAAATTTAAGTCACATTTTAAACTAATATAATTGCTAGTTAATATGGATATACCCTGATGTGTTCAAATGTAGTAAAGAATTGAAATAGCATAAATGCTGCAATATCTATTTTGGAGATTATTGCAATTACAGGTAGAATTGGGGAGATGTTCCTTATCTTTGGTTAGTCTAATCACAACTGTATTTATAAGCCCTTATTTAATTTCTTCAGACCTTTTCTAGAAGCAGGTATGATAGAGAACATGTTAAATCAGTAAAAGGAATAAATTCAGCAATTCTTTGTGGACAGAAAAGATATACAAAGAGCAATATAGATCTTATTTCTCTTTCTAACTTCTAATACATTGGGTCAATGAGTCAATTATATTACCATCAATGATTTTTTAATCATTTATAATTAATTTTAACTGTATAATCGATACTAATCAAGGGAATCTGTTCATTCTGTTTAGTGCCTTTTTTCTCTTCATGTCAAAAATAAAGGTACAGTGATCCAAAATTGGCAAACATGGAAGGGTTAAACTTATGTTTGCCTCTTCACTACTGAGAACCCTAGTTCTTGTTACTCTTAACTCCTGTCAGGTGAGGGTGCTAAAGGTGAATGGGGAAAGTTCACTGCAATCTCAAAGTTCACAAGTTAATTTTGTTTGGTTTTATATTTATTTCCTAAGTGATTTTGCTGCATATTGCTGCTCTGGAAGCATTGAACTATGTCTAGTTAGACCTTCATGTATCTTGTAACATTACTCTCTGCAGTATTTTCCCTATGAATTTGTAAGCACTCTTTCTCAATTTTTTTAAATCATATTTTAGTTGATTCCTAGAAATTATACTTGGTTTGAAAATAATTTTTATATTAATTTGTTATCCTTATTTGTTATTGTATTTTTTTAGAATTAAGAGTGGAATGGGAGGTAATAAATTTATTGTACTAATAGTCAAGTTGCAAAATATATTTTAAGTAGAAAATTAAGATCTCCTCTTTAAGATTAAAATAGTGAATGGCCAACACTATGTGCTCCTCTTTGGCAGCTTTCTACTTTGATAAAGATTTGGTGATTTTCCTAGAGTTGTATGTACTAAACTTGAGACTTTCTGATAGCAATAATGTTTACATATTCATAATCCTTTTTTAAAGAAAGCAGTACATTTGTATTCAACTGGAATAATTTCTCTTGATCAAAATTCAAGAAATATATTTGGTTGTTTCATTAATTTGATTGCTTTAGATGCAAGTAACAAATTACAGTATTAAAAATTGCCTAACAAAAAATTTTAAGTCATATGTTGATGTAAATGTACGTCATAAAGAAAGATTTCAGATAAGATGCTACCCTCTGATTCAGAGATACTAACAATCTCTTTACTCTCTTATCCCTTAATTTCTTCCAGAGAGATGAAGATAATGGTCAGAAATCCCCAGGACTACGTTGTTTCATTTTTCATAATCAACAGTGAAGATAATAATCTGTTTCTCAGCATTTCTAGCAATGCACCAGGAAAAGAATAACTGAGAAGACTGAGGTCTCATGTATACAAGTGGTCTACTGTTCAAGTGATAAAAATAATCTGAATGACTTCCTCTTAAATTTTTCCATTCCTAAAACAAATGCACTATCTTAACAGTCAAATATTTTAATTTAAAGCAAGAGTTTTGATCAGTCCTATAACAGTGTCATAGTTGGTAATGGTGTGAAAATGTGTTATTTTTAAAACTCAAGTCAGAACATTGATTACCAACAGAATAGATGAATAGTGACAACGCCTCAGATCTCTAGAACAATGTTTATTCTTGAATAGTATTTAACTTGAAAGTAAATTTGATATTTTCCTTAATTTTTAAAGAGTCAAATCCAAATAAAACTTGTTGATCCTAAAATAATATTCCCTAAGTTCATCTTGCTAGCTACAAGAGGACATAACTGCTATGTAGCTGACAGGATTTCACTTAAGAAAGCAGAAAATATTTGAGAAATGTCCTGCTCTCTTCATTGGAGGTGTTTTTATATTGCAAAATTTACAGAAATAACAAATTAATACTAATTTTAAGTTCCAAATTTCTGTTGTATTCTTTTAAAGGAAAGGTGCAGGAAGAAAGAAGAGGAAGAAGCATTTCACTCCCTTTTGATTAATTTGTTCATCCTGGTTGTTTTTCCCTAGATCTGGGACTCACATCCAGGGTTATGTGGCCTGGCCCTTTCGAGGACTGACCTAACTGCTGTTCCACCAGGGCATGCTGAATTACAAATTTCTCAATGATAGGTAGTGAGAAGCATCAATTTTAAGGGACTGTTTTCAGTGTAATTTGGACACTTTACCTTCTCTTTTGACCATCATTGCAACAGAATGATGCCATTATGCCCAAAATCTAAACAACTATATATAGCAACATATATATATATATATATATATATATATATAGTGACTCTCCACACTCTTATATGTCAAGTATGATAGTCTATGACAGCCAGTATCTCCAGACTTCTAATATATTACTTATCTGCAGAGCAACTTTTGTTTCTCTAATACCTTGTAACAATAGAAAAATAATTATCTCTATTTCTTTTGTCTTTTCCTGTAGAGATACCTAATGGAAACCTTCAGATTAAAAATAATATAGAATTGAATCTATTCATGTAGCTGATACAACAAATAAACATCAGCTGAGTTCGTGTTAATATGTGTGCTTGACAGCCTTTGGTGTAATAATTTTTTTATCTGAAATGACATTTTATTTTTATGAAATTAAAAATAGATATTCATATATGAAATAGCAAAGTACTTATTCTTTGTACTTTTCATACTTACCTTTTACTATATGAGACTATTAAATACCTCATTCTCTTTTTTCTCTGTCTCTAAATTGTCTAGAGTGGCAGATACACATGCACAGGTTTATTAAATCAGGTGAGTGGAGTGAGGAGCTATTTTATAGGAAGGGATACTCTGAATTTGTACTTGAAAACTTCCAGCTTTAGAACTTCATCAATTGAAAGGCAAAAAAACAAGACCAAAAAAAAGCTGAAAACTTTCTTAAATTCTATTCTGGGAGCTTTTCAATATGTCTTTGTAAATAGCTACAGTAGCTGAATCAAGGAACATTTCTTCTTATCTCTTCTACTCTATACATTCAGGCTATTCACTTTCAATTGAAGCTTGGCTATTTAAAGCTGTAGTTTCATCATTAGAAACACATTGAACAAACTGGTATGAGAGGTACAGGGAGTAATGGACATATGACAGAACCATAACATACGGGAGTTATTCCTGAGGGCAGATGTTAAACAGAATCTAACAAACCTAGGAATGTATATGTGTGGTATGTGGTGTGTAGTAAGTGGGTGGGAGAAAAGAGGGCTGGCAGTACCTGATTTAGATGAGATATACTATATGCAAAGAGTTTAAGACTAGAAAGAACACAAAAAAGGAGAATATCCATTATAGGTAGAATGTGTCCTAAGAGTACATGGCTAAGAATTAACATGATTCATCTTATTGGATAATAACATATCATGGGCAATATAAACAATCTGCATTTTATTCTAATGAAAAATTAGAGAGTTTTAGACAGAGTAATGAAATCAATTTTTTTTTAATTCTAATTTTGAAAATTATCTTGAAAAAGAAAGTGACTGTCTGGGGTGGGTCCACCTAGCTTAGGAGATGATGCACTAACCAAAGTAAATCATTCTATTAACAGGACTTATTATGACATCAGAGGAAATTCAGAGGAATTAATAATACTTAGAAAATTAAATGAATGCTTGATAGTGGTTTGATAGTGGTTTAAATGCAAGGGCTAAGCATGAGCAAAAGGCCAAATAAAAATCCTATTGAGCAAAGTATTTGTTGAGCTATTGCTGAGATAGCAAAGATGTTAAATAGAAAGTAAATGCATGTTTAGAAGTAAAGAGAAACTGCAATGGAGACTAAAAATGTTATAATTATACATATATGAATAATGATTGAATTCACGGGAAAGCTTGAAAGTTCCCTGGCAGATAGAAAACTACCTCAAATAGTAGACCACTAAGAAAATCCATTATTTACCTATTAAAGTTGGATGGAAGAAATGTTTAAAAAAAAAAAAAAAAAAGCCATATGAAGAAACCAAAAATTTAGTCATTCAAGCGAAAGGGAGAAGAACATTTAAAATAGCACTCTTCTGCATTCTGGGATTATTTCTATCTGCATGTCAAAGAATTTCTAAGCAGAAATAATCACAAAATCAAAAGATTGTGATTTGATTTTTAATAATAAAATTGATTAGAGAGCAATCTAATAAAAATTCTAAAAACCACAACATGGGAAAATAGAATAAAAAACATTCTCAGTAGGACTTTGAAATGAAAATAGCAATTTCAAAGTGACCTCCTTTTCAAGATCAATCTGCTGTCATCTAAATGTTTGCTTCCATCCCAAATTCATATGTTAAAATCCTAATCTAGTGTGATGGTATTTAGGTTTTAAAGAAGTGAGTCATTACAGGCAGGTGACAACATGACCCTTCTGCCAGGTAAGGATACAAAGTCTGCCACCTGGGAGAGGGTCCTCACCCAACTGTGCTGCTGCCCTGATCTCAATATTTTCAGCTTCTAGAACTGTAAGAAATAGATTTGTGTTGTTTATAAACTACTCAGTCTGGCATTTTGCTGTATCGACCTGAATGGATTAAGTTACTACTCTAAGGAAATACTTTTTATTTCAGATGAGAAAATAAAGGCACCTAATTTATTTGGGGGCCAGCTAAAATAGAACTGATATGTTAGGATTGCCTTGCCCAATTTGATATTTTCTGGGCATGAGATGTAGATGCATGCATATATTCCATGGTCTAGATGCTAGCTAGCAGGGAAAAGACAGAGTGAGAACATTTATAACTGCCCAGAATACTGGAGGGAATTCTGCATCAAGAGGAAGAGGAGAAAACCCAGGGTCGGAGGAGGGATCCAAGCCACAACCATGATGAATAAAATGTATTTACTTCATCAAGGAATTTAGAGAGGAACTCAGCCTTATCTCTCTACCAGATTACCAAGAGCATAGAGCTTGCTTGTACTGACGATTTTAGTGTGTATTTGTTTCTCCTTCTTCCCCTTCCCTCTACTTTTAGTGCCAAAGCATCTTAAGATCCAGATAGTTAACAGGGAGGAGAATAAGGTAGTAAAAACACCTCCCTCTTTATACTGACTGAAGGATTCCAATCTGAATTGAATCTGAGCTTCAATAAAGAGTGTAATTAATAGGAAATCAAGTTGGGAATGTTTACTAGATTGAATTGGAAATTCAAATCATGACTAGGAGGTACATTTGTAAATGAAAAGATTGTCCATTAGTTTAGATTGAGCAAACTGTCATAGCTCTGATATTTTATCTAGTAGCTGAATAAAATCTTTATTGAATAAAATGTAAATGGATGAAAAATAGGACATTTTAATGGCATAAGCTGTACATATTTAACAGCCCATAAATGAATTTTATAGAAGCTAGAAGGAAAGTATTAAATAATTTATCTTTTAGTATGAATTTATAGGTGATAATTCCTATTTTAAGTTTTATTTATATTGAGAAAAATTGCAGAGTTATATAACCTAAAAGAGAAATTTTTTTAAATATGCCTCACTCGCGCCCTTTTGGCTCAAGTGACTGAGATGCTGAGATATAGACCATGTAAAGCCCAAGAACCCAGGCTCATAGCACAGGGTCTGGGGTAAAAAAATTCTAAATAAACAGGTAAATTAACATTTTTTCCTTCTCTCTCTCCTTTCCTTAAAATGTTTTTCTTTCTTCTTTCTTTCATCTCAAAAATAATACCTCAGTTTATTTTCTA
Organism: Solenodon paradoxus; assembly: GCA_004363575.1. Taxonomy (NCBI): domain Eukaryota; kingdom Metazoa; phylum Chordata; class Mammalia; order Eulipotyphla; family Solenodontidae; genus Solenodon; species Solenodon paradoxus. The sequence continues at coordinate 118,025 of RJWH01001890.1, read as the reverse complement.
TTTAGTTTTTGTAATTTATAATAAGATCATTGTATAACTCTTTCAAATGTATTAAGTAGCTTCACTGGAATGTGGGCAAAATTAAAGAGGGAAAAATTAGTTCAATGATTCATTTTATTAATATGAAAATTCTGATAAATGAAAAGGCAAGATGAATCAAGAGTTGATTTTTTATTATTAATTTTTCTGTAGATAAATTCTGATTTACCAGATAAACAAATATTTAATAATATTTTAAACATGAGGCACCAAAATTATATAAGTAGAATTAGTGATAAGGTCAGTGAGATTTCTGACCATGAATTACTGTATTTTACATGCTTTCTATATCATCCTACAATTTCCTCCAAAGATACTATCAGCACAAGACTTTTAAATTCTATTTATTGCCTAGATATTATTCCCAGTAATTATATAGCTAAGAAATGGAGTTGAACTGTATACTGCAGTGAAGAATAGAAAACATTATCTTTGACCCCTAAAACAAACAAAACTAATAATTTCTTATGATTTACAGAATCCATTTATCTCTAAACTGTAATATAGTAAGGCTTCCCTCCTGAGTTAATTTTACTTCTTTTTGGTTATACACACTATAATTTTATTACTGTCAGAAGACATTGTTTTGCTTTTTTATTTTGATTTCATTTAAATAATTTTGTCCTGTGGCTAAATAACATTTTGCACAAGAGGCAACTTGCAATTTCTCAGTACTAAGTGAATAAATTAACAAATAAAACGTCTGATTGCTTTTTCAATTGCTATAAACAAGGCCACTGTGTTAAATGAAGTGAAAAGGAACCAGAAATAACCACCACAAAAATTAATACTTCAATATTGACCAATTGAAAGAAAAAATTAAACATTGATGGAAGAAAGAAATGATTTTACAGGGAAACGTGACAGGGTGCCCAATGATAGAGAAAATGAATTCCAAAGTAAGCACAGCACAGGGATAAGTACTGCTGCCTGGAACTGGACAGTCATTTGAAACTAACAGTTGAAGGTGTCTGGTTTGGGATTAGAAAGAGGAGAAATTAAGTGGCTCAACTGTACTGAACAAGGATGATGGCAGCAAATAGTCCGATAACTTGAGAACATGACTACCGAATACACAGGATGGGACAAAATGTTAAAATTCTTCAAATGTTAAAGGGTCTGCACTTCTTATAAAATATGGGAAATTATTTCAGGTGTGTGAAGAGGGGAATGACTTGAGGTGTATGAACAAACCAACATTCCAGGAAAATTGACTTGTGTTGTATGAAGACAGAACATACAATGTCAGTTCCTTACACTCAGCACACAAAGTGCCTTTAAGGCTACTATAGTTTGCATCCACATCTGTAAAGATTGCTCTATTTCCTGCATGATGGAAGAAATTATGACCAGTCCTACAGAAGATATGTATGTTTCCTGGATTTTCAAATGACAGAATTGGGAAAGAAGTATTAGACACATTAAAGGCACATGTATGAAATGAATCTCAAGCTATTGTTTGCATTTAAGCCATATTTAAGTACCAGAAAAATTGGTTTTGTACCTGGAGGAATTACATGGTCTAAAATATAACTAGAGTGTTCATAATCCTATAGAGTCATCCAGAGTCCTCATACTGAAAACTATCAACCACTCCTGAGGTCTCTGAAACCCCACTGTTCCTGCTTTCTCCCATATAGCCAGGAAGGAAAGTTCTCAAACACCTTTCTTTGGTGGCAACTTCATATTATGTCTACTTTTCAGATACACAAGTGGTTCCTGGCTGTAGCACATCCTGTACATTCATCAGTGTACATTCTGAGTTGTGACAAAACACATTTCATCTATTGATCAAGATTTGACAGAAGTTATAAAGTTTGTGTTACTCCATGCCACTTACATCATGTGTCCCTTTAAGATGAATCTATTATCTATATACACAGACACATATACATATACACACACACACACACACACACATATATAGAGATAAAGATAGATATAAAATATGTGTGTGTAAGTTGTTCCATCACAATATTTTATCCCTAGGAATAGAGGAGATTTATCCACAATACCTTCAGCATAATAAGAGGAAGGAGTAATGCTCAGGGACAAAGAGGCAAGGTTCACATCTCCAATAGAGTGAAAAAAACATTCACCAAAAAAATCAAATTGGGAAGACTTTTCTTAAAAATCACATGGAATATATTTACAAAATATGTAGAAACTGTGATTATTTCAAGGAGCAACTTACAGTGTTTTAAAGCATGAGGACTTGGAAGGCAGATGGATTTAGATTTGATCCTTCGGTTCTTTATTAACTAAGTTTCCTGGGACCCGTGAATAATTAATTAGAGCTTCATTTGCATCAGCTGCAAAGTGAGGGAAACTACTTGTCAGAGTTATGGTGAAGATTATAAAATATACAAAAATCAGAGTTTATCATTCTGTCAGTGTCACTCAGCTTTAAGCATTCTACTCTTTGTGAAGAGTCCCTCTAATAACTTGGTATCACACCTCAGAGATAGCCTTGGGCACTGCCTGCCTGGACATCACACAAGTAAGTCTTATGGTCAGGAGAAACTTTGATATACTTGGGGATTGGGCAATTTAGCGAGATGCACAGATATGAGAAAATTTACTAAAAAATTTAAGTTGTTTTATTGCAGGAGTTTGCTTTTTCTTACTCCTTATGAAGGAAGTTCATATATCACTGAATGGACAAAAAATTGTAAGAATTATGTAGGTTTAGATAAATTACTAATATCTGCATTGCATTTGAATTTCAGTTAAAGTTTAAGAACATATAAAAGCAAAGTACTTTTACATTTAAGGAACTTTCTACATAACCTTTTAAAAATACTAGGATATTAGGCAGGGCAGAAAAATGTCAGCTACTTCAGCTTTACTCCCTAGTTATGATGTTATTTTTCAGTCCTACATACAAATCTAAAATGTCCTTCCCCATTTCCACTGTGCTAAGACCAGTTCAGTAACTACTGTCTCTCATTACAAAAAATAATTTCAGAGGTGGTGGGTTTTGTGAGTTACTGTTGGTTTTGCTGAGTTTCAAAGTGAGAAATATTAATGTAAGCTATTTCTCCAAAATTTTTACTTTATTTAACAAATAAATGGCTCCAATGTTATGAATAGATAGGCAATAGTCAATAATTGATTCATTATATACTTGCATATCTGTTCTTAGTAATAGCAATGTAATATTTGTTAACATGTGTGAACATAATTTGAGAGAGATAATTTATAATTTGTTTTTCCATCTACTATTGAGATATTATGTAAATTATCATCTCAATATCATACAAAATCCTCTGATCCAGTGGCAAGTACACAGAATGATGACTTAAAAGTGGCATATATGTTTATCTAAAAATATGAGCTCTTAGGTATCAGGTACTGAGTTCAAAGTTAGATTTGACCATTTAATAACTACATGACTGGGTAAAATAAAATGATTTGAAAGATAAAATTTACCATCTGAAATATGTGAATATCAAAATTATATTAAGGTAACATTAAATGTGAAAATGCACTTCATTTGCTTGATATATACAATTGTTCATATTTCAAGTGGCAAAAATGTATCCATCTATCTTACTCTATGCCATTTACATGAAAAATATTTGAACAAAAGCTCCTATCAAAGTATAACAGTTCTACATAAATAGAAAACAATGAACTCCAAGATTATATGATGTTTGATTTTTATTTTTTACTTATTAATGTGATGATGTTTGGTAAAATAAAGGCATATATGTTTATAACTACTCTACCTACACCTATTAAAGGACAAACTGTCCTTCCAAAAAAACAAAAAATGCTTACATTTACTATTTTCAGTAATGAAGAAATACATTCTTTGATTTATTAAGAGTCTACTGACTATGGTATGAAAGATGAGAATTATACTTCAACATTTTGCATTTTTCAGATTTTAAGTTGTTTACTTTTAATGACTGACATATTAAACTCATTAAAACTATTTCTATTACTAAACTTAAAAAAAGTCATTTCACTGGCAATATAAAAGGAGTAATTAGCACCTATACTTTGCCTCCAAATCTTTTCCCTGACTGTTCTATTTGTATCAGGTATAGCATGGCTTTTAAAACTAAAATAGTCACAATTAAATTTTTTCTATAATTAAAATAAAATCTGACTTCATTATAAATGCTTCTAAAATATGAAAACTATTAGTGATATTTTAAGATGATTGTGTATCATTTGCATGGCAGAATTAATTGTGCCTGTAGAGATGGAGATTGGAGCTACAAATAAGTGTATATTATCTTATCTGAAGATATATGCCTCTTTATGAAGAATATTCCCTGCATCCAAAACAAATACAACTTACATTTCTTACATTTTTTTCAATTGATTAAATCATACTGCACTTGTCTTTCCCTACACCCTCTTCATATTTGAACTACTTTAAACAGTCCCATTATTTTTTTGTATTTTAACAAGATATGTTTTTATTTTATTATTCCAATCCAGTTTCTTAATGTTATATGGTAGAGGTCATCCTCTAAGTGTGCTTAAAGGCATCCTTAAAATACTATGGTTCTCTAGTATAAAGCAAATATTTACATTTGTCATCCTGAGGCTTCTTCATTTTGCTTTCCTGAGCTAGAGCCTCAGTTTCTGGAATGCCATGACATAATCCTTTTAGAGTATTTTAACGACTAGAATATGTATTCTATTATTTATTTCCAGAGAATGTTCAGGAGAGGTTTTCAGATTATTTGCAGGCTTGTAATCTAACCCTACCCCCCACTCCCACGTTGCCTGCTCTTTCTTTCTCCTGTTATTCGATAATTTACTGGATAAAAAAATATAGGGTTAAAGTCATTGCTACATTGTCTTTCAGCATGCAATGATGCTCAGTGATGCTATGGAGCAGTATAGTATAAAGTGAGGTTTTTCTTCCATTGAGCACTATCTCAGTCATTAATTTCCCAACCTCTGACCCTCTCCCAAAAGGATTCTTGATTTTCATTCCAGAATAGAAATTTTATGACAAAATTTAGAAGCATGAATCTTAGTACTTCTTATCTTTTTGTTTTACAGGTGAAGCTGTGGCTTTAAAAATGAAAAAAATATGCACATATGGGTGTATTGAGGGAGAGGGAGAGAATGGGAACATTGATTCATCATAAAATTATATAATTTGAAGGTGTGCTTTAAAATATATTGATATCTGTATATCTGTATATACTACATTAAGTTTAAGAATTTTCTCAGAATAATTTTATTCTAACATTTTGATTATTTTTCCTATTATTTTCTGAAATGCCTATTATGTGGGTCTGCTTTTCTTACATTTCCTAGTCACTTTTTTCTATTATTACGCTTTTATATTTTATATGACCATTTTCCTTATCACTCAAATTTGTTTCTATTTTTCATTAATTATTTTCTCAAGTTTCTCTAAAGATATTAGATCACTTTATGTTTTTTCTCTTTTGCATTTATTATCATTTTTCTCGGGTGTTAGTGTTTGTTTTGCTTGTCCTTTCTCTTTGGGCTGTTTTCTTTCCTCAAACACCTGGTGATCTTTGGTGATCACTAATATTACTACTGTGCTTATAAATATAGATGTTGGGGGTTTTCTCCAAAATTTCATTAACTTGATCCATCCTCCGGAGTTTGCTCCCGAAGGGCTGGCTGACTGAAAGCACTGTGTACAGTGACTGGCAGATTTCGCATTAGAATAAACAAGCTGTAGGGCAGGTAGGACCAGGTGATAGTCACCTCTAGTGATCACTACACCATCTCTAACTGAAATTTTTAGCTTCTCAGTTTTCAATCTTCCCTTTCATAGGAAAATTCTAATATAAGGAGATTATAAACAGCTGGACCAAAATATAAACACATTTCCGAAAAATACATACAAACAGTGCACTGCTACCAATCTGTCTCACAATGCAAAAATTCATGAACACTGACAACCACCGTCACGTTGGATTGTGAGCCCTCACTGTACTGACATGGGTGGCTAAGTTAAATGGGATCCTAAGTTCTTAGTGTTCCGGGTACAATTGCTTTGTAGGAAATTGCCCTGAAATGCAGTGGCATGAGAAAATCATTGATCATTTCCAGGGACTCTGTGGGACAGCAATGTGCACTGAGCACAGCAAAGCCATTCTCTCTGCCCCACTGTCAGGGACCTAGGAGGGAAATCACAATATCAGGTGTCTAGAGGTGTAGGCTGACTGATGGGGTCCAAGGACAAGCATGCAGAGAAAAAGAAAGAGGCAAACAGAGCCATATCAGCATTTATAACCTAGGCTCTGAAATTACAAGTATCATTTCTGTTTCATTCAATTAATCTACTGTGGGAAATTTGAAAAGAATATGTGCAACTGAAAATATTACTGTGACCATTTTTGGAAAAGAATATTGGCCACGCTTGACTTGATACTCCCTGACTCTATTTCCCTTACAGTGAAGGGCAGCGAAAGAGTTGGCAGCAAGCATGGTTAACAGCCTAGAACTGTAGATGGGATCCAACCATCTTTCCTACATTTTTTATTCTCTTTTTATCCTTCAGTTCTTCTGTACTTTGCACCCCTCAAAATGGTTCATTACATCTCTGGAATTTCCAGGTTGGGGGGTGTGTATGTGTAATGGTGTGTGTGTGTGGGGTGGGTGTGGGGTGGGTGTGGAGGGGTGTGGGGGATGTGTCTGTGTGTGTGTCTACCATGTTTCAGTTTAATTTGTCTTTTTTTTTGCCCTAAGGAGGAACAGCTTAACTGCCTGACATCCTAAAAATGATCATTAGGATGAACATGATTCCATTTTGTATTCAGCCCAGACTTTAATTCCAATAGAAACTGACAGCAAGTCAACATGAAAAGTAGGTCTGGGAATCTTTACCTCTGTGTAAGAATGCTGACTCATTTCCTCATCACATTAGAAAATATGTTACAGTGAATGTTCCTGTGGTGACAAAGAGATAAGAGTATGTGCTGATGGGTGTTTCTGGACCCTGCCCTGATTCAGCACCACTTCGTGACTGAAGCAACAAGGGTATAATTTATGTAAACAATGATATAAACATAGTATATTTTTATATTCTTGTTAGATCTTAACCACAATGAGAATACAACAACAAACTTGTTATAAATGGAGAGGAAAAATATTTTAAAAATATGGAATACTGAACGTGATTGTACCACATCCTATACTCCAGTGAGAAAGTAATTCATAATCAGAAGATCTGGTAGATTTAATTATTGTACCAAGATTGTATCAAAAACTTTTTATATAGTCTTTCACATTCTATATAACATGCAAAATGTACTGAATTTTCTAGCTCCATGTGAACACACTGAGACAGCTGCCTAACTTAAATCATTGTTAAACAACTTTAAAAATGCTTAACTTAATTAGAAGAATAAATAAGCAACCTCTATGAGCTGGACATAGTGAGAAACTCAAAGACATATCATCCTCTAATAGATAAATGTGCAAATAATTTAAAAGCAGGCATGCATTAGTTGACTTTGATGCAGTCCGCATTGAGCGAGGCATTTCAGTAGGCTCATAAGGCACATACTTTTTCAGAGATTTTATCATTTATTTTGGAATATGGGTAAAAATAGTAAATAATCAAAAATTTAATACATAAATGTTTTCAAATTGAGCGCCAAACTCTGAATTTTATAAACAGGAGACATATTTCTAAAGCAAAAGTAAGCAGAAATTGATATAGAGTGTTTGAAAAGAAGGGAATTTTAAACGGAGACTTTGAAGGAGAATGGAGCTCACACAAGTAGAGGAAAAGAGAAAGGAGATGTCAGAAAAACAAGAGACCAGGAGCACAAGCACCAAGATGTTTTGAGAACATTTGAGCACGTATCTGAGCAGGCAGTGAAGAAAGAACTTTAATGGGAATATGTTTGTATTATTTATGCAATAAAGAAATCAAGCTGCCTGCTGAGTCGGGGAGAACTATGGAAGCCAGAAGGCCTCTGGGGCTCATTCCTGTCTTTGGCTGCCTCTGCTGGTTTCTTCACTGTGTTATGAGGACAATTACACTGCCCTACTGTGGCGGTAAAAGGGAAACCACAGAACACCCAAGCCTGTGCGCGTGTGTGTTAAACTATAACTGTGCAAGCAAAGAAATTGTTCAGTGTTAGAATTGCATCCCTTTCCCATTCAGCACTATCCCAACATGGTGTGGATAATTTAGCTGCGGTTGTGACTTGCCTTTGACTGCAGCAAGGAGACAGATAAGTAACAGTGGTATGGATGCCAGTTGCTCCCGGGAAGAAGTTCAACTCAATGTTTGAAATAGGAGACACGGGTTGGCCTTGCATCAGGAGTTTCTTGATATGTGGGGTAGTGTTCTCTCCAAAAAATGGTGATGGTGTTTTGCTTAATGGAAGACATTATCTGCCCCAAACTCTATAGGAATGACAATGGAGGGTTGTGGAAAAATCAGTTTGGATGAAGGTGAAATGGCTTTACTGAACATGTAATGTGTGCTTTTGGCAAATCACATAGACCTCTAGGTCACAATTTCTAAAAATAATAAAACATCTCCTTTATACATTACATGTTTACATTAGGCTCATAGAAAGTTTAAGTGTGAGAACTATGTAAACTATAGAACTACAGAAAGCACTATTCTTTCATTATACTTTTATTCTGATGGCTAAACAAGAACCAAGTTTCCTTCCCATTTCACTTTTATCAGTGTGTGATCCTCCATCATACTTGAAGATGGCATGTGTGTTTGAGCCTATTTAGAAAATTCCTGGACATGCTTATGTACCCATTTTTAGGAGTCTTTATTCTTAAAACTAAATAAACATTCAGGATAAAGGTCTAAAAATGAAGGGATACTTGGAAAAAAAATCTTCAATACACCTCTAGGGGAATTTCCTAAAGTCTGTTTTACTCTGCACAAATCTGCTTTATGTAAAGAAGAACACAGAAGTCAGGGGATTTTCAGAAAAAATTCTACTCAAATTGCTCCTACACAGCATCGCTGTTCTAAAACCATTACCTTGGTTTGGGAAATTGCCAACAAACAGAACTTTGGATTCTTTCTCTACTATTTTTACAGACAGATTTCTTCCATGGCTCTGCTGGAAACAAGCAGAAAACCTTCTCTTTGGGTCTTAATTCCATGTTGCAGCCAATTTGACTCAGTTACATGAAATATCTTCTTTCAGAATTGTTAAGCCCTAATTGTCCTAATAACGAACAGTCCCCAAAACAGACTACAAGAAAGCTACTCCTTTGTTGCAGGGCTCCAAGTCCTTGTCACCAGTTCACAGCTCTTGGAGGGAACCTTGCTAAACTCACAGCATACATATCAGACAAATGCAACACAGCACCTTTCCGAATCATCATCTTTTCCCTCTCACAGTTCCTCACCAGCAGGAGGGCCGCCCTCCGTTTTGGGAGCATCTCTGTGGATCACAGCTGTGTATGATATTATCTCCTCTTTGCTGAGTCAGAACACAGTGGAACAAATGTCTTTAGTAGATAAAAATTTTCATTTTCTCTCACAAAAGCACAAACATCGACTGCACAGTGAAACTATCATTCATAATTGAGTGAATAAAAAGGAGCAAAATACCAAAAGCCAGAGAAAGAATTAAAACTGTACCATAAGAACAACATACAGATTTTTAAACTCTTTAATAGTTAATTTTGCAGTTCCACCAAGACCCATAATTGGGTGTGCTTATGTTTACATACAGCAGATGGTTGTGAGCATGCAGTGTCTGTTACATTTTAAAAACATTTGGGAAATAGAAGACAACTAATGTTTCTTCTAGTGAATACAGTCCTCCCTTGTATCTTTTGTAAAACCTGTTTATTCACTACCATTATTTCTTTGTATTTATACCACTATTTTACTTTTCCTCTTACATTTTTATGGTAATATCACACAATTTGTTTAACATGGTGCCAGTGTCCTATGGGTTGAAGGACAAAGAAAGTGGTCAAGGAATACTGGATATTGTAGAAAACAGACCCTTTACTGTCCTTGAGGACTCAAAGGAGAGCAGTTTGAATGTTTGATCTTTGAAAATGCTCCCAGCATCATAGGGCAGATGGGATTTTTTTTTTTACAGAGAGAAGGGTAATGATATTAGCTTTGGTTCTCAACCATCCTTAGTAATGATTTTGTGAAAAATATCTATATAGAGGTCACTCTGTGAAACTCTAGGCTGTGCCCAAGAAGAGTTGCTCAAAATCCTGAGAGAGATTTGACTGTGACACCAATATTAGAAATAATTCAGAGAATAAAAAGCTTAGCAATTACCTAGAGATAACCAGAGGACAGAAGTATCAGAAACAATTTGCTTTGGGGATACAGAAACAAATCAATCAGGAGTAAGACCCAAAATATTCATTCCACACAGTCATTTTCAACTTCACTGAATTATGGCCATGGCTTTCAGGAGAGATTAGCTGCTTCTTCTCCAAGAAAAGAATGATAAAAAAAGCACCCCAGTAGAGTGGGACAGGTACCCCTGAACTCTATTCTCTATTTTGAATAGAAAACTCAAAAGGAATTTCCAGATGGCCACCATGCAAAATGTGGAGTTTGGGAGACCACTGTATATATCCTATAAAATTAATTTACCTCATAACTCATGACCACATTTATTCAGTATTCATTAAGTGCCTACTGTGAACCAGACACCAAACTAAAATATATCCAGGAAAATTTACAAATAGCCTCAGACAGTAGTTTTCCATACTGATGAAATAATTCTTTAATAGATATGAAGAAGTGGTGTTCAGAAAGGCTAGCAGCATTCCCCAAAGTCATTCAGCTAGTAAGTAACTCAATCAGGATTGGAATGCATAACAAAATACTGTTTGTTTTTTTCCCCACTAAGCTAATATACTAGTAGAATTGCGCCTGCATATCTAAAGTGAATAACCCAAAATCTTTAACTTTTTAATACAGTTAAAAGAGCTACATCTTTAACTATAAAACTAAATAATTTGCTTTCAAAACATTTATTTCCAGGTTTATATCCAGACAATGTTCAAGTAAATACAGCTTCAAACAATATAGATTGTTAAAAAAAAAAAAAAAAACAGAAAATTTCTTATTGGAATGTCCTTCATCTTTAATAAAATGTCAAATCTAAATCATGAAGACATTTCAGCCTTGTCTTTTCTCTCTCATATAGAATAATTTTCCAGGACTCTATATACTGAAAAATGTCACATTAAGAATCAGATAATTCTCAAAGTGACATTTTAAAAAGTTTTTAAACTAGAAAATATAAAAATTGATTTTTATCTAGTCCATGCAAAACAAATGTCAGAAATCAGCTTTATTCCAATTTCTAATGCTTTTATTTTTTTTTCTAGAATTTATAATCTGATATAAACTCTCTAGGTAATTTTGTTATACCTTGCATATAACCTCTTGATCTTTCCATCCAGATATCAAGACTAAGGGTAGCCTCATGGAGTAATATGGACGCCAGCATGGGGAAGAGAAAACAAGTAAGAACTCTTGTAATCATCACCATGAAATAGCTGAAAGAGTATTGGTAATCTTCATCGTCTCCCGCAGTTAGGAAAATAAAAGGTTTCTAGAATGTATGGAGTATACAGGCACAGTAGACCATTGCCCATATATGATACAGGCATAGGACTCCAGCAAGTGAAGAAGCAATTAAATTAGGAGAATGGAAGAAACTTAAGGGAAATAGATAGCCAGAGTTAGATATTAGGGGCCTCTCACACTAAGCTAAAATCTTTGAATGTTTAACTAATACTTTTAGGATGTTGAATGATTAGAAGGTATAAAATATAGTTTTATACTAAATAACATAGTCAATTTTTTTAAACAAACATTACTTTATCTGCTATAAAAAAGGCAAGTATGGAAGCTGAGGGTTCAATTTTAGAGGCTTTAACAATAGAACTTACAGAATTTTTCAGAACTGGTGGCAAGAAGCCAAATGTAGTAAAAGCAGAGCATTTGAGAAATAAAAAGAATAGATTTTGTAACATCTTCAATGAATGGATTAATATACTGGTTATACTGGATACTTGAATAGAAGGAAGAAACTAGGTTGATACTCAAATAACTAACTAGTTAGAGCATGGGATTATAATTATACAGGACTCTAAGAACAAACAATTTAGGAGAAAAGAAGGATTAGTCAGGTCATAGTTGAACAAAGAAAGGCCATATCCCTCACAAGGGAGAATGTCTCCACTGAATTTATCACAGCCTAATGTCTGATCCTGTTTCAGAGAAATTTCTTCAAGATCTCAGAATAGGTGGGACTAAAGAATGCTGACTCACACTAAGAGGACAGTAAAGACACCACTATATACAAACCAAACAAATGTATAAAGCTGCAAAATAAAATAGTGATCAAATAAACTAAACACTTACATCTACCTTTTTCATTCCTCTCTCTGTAGACTTCAGGGGAAGTTTCACAACCAGATTATTTTTCAAAGAACAGAGAATCCAACTATCAATAATTATATGAAGTGGAAATAAATATTAGACTAATAACTTGCAGGTAACTTAGAATATTTCACTGATTTTACAGTATTTTACATTAACATTCTTAATTCATGTTCTTCAGAAAGTGTTTCTGTTCAAAGAAAAATTTGCATTATTGCGTATGACAAACTTTTATTCAGCATCTATCCAAGTGCAAGTAAGTATTTGTTGAATGAGTGAATAAAAATAAAGCATGCCCAGGCATAAGATATCTGTGATACATTTCTAAAAGGTGGAATATGTTCTAAACATTGCATATTCTTGACTGAAAGAGAAGACATTTACCTATTTAAAACTTAAAAGGGGACTGATGTTGAGACTATTATTTCTAATACATGTTATCTACTTCTTTTGATTACTCTCCTAAGAATATTCTAAACCCAGAGATATTTAGCGATAAATAAAGCAAATTTATTTGTCAAATCATTACAAGTGAGTTGAAGAATTTAAGAGACAAGAATTAGAGATGATAATATCCTGAAACATACAAATCTTTCCCACAAAAGGAATCATCCTACTTAGTGTATCAACCATCCCCTAGTAGAGAATCAAAGATCTGGAGTGTTGGAAGTGATGTTCATTAGACCTAAACTGGGGTTTTGTAACACCCCAAAATATCAAAAAGAAAAAAATTCAAAGGAATTCTAACTTAGAAATGCTAACTGTAGAAATTCAGTTGGATTTATCATTCCTATGAAAATACGCATCTATCTTTATTCAGTTAACAAGATCTATGATTATTTGACATGAGAAGCCAGGTTGCTTAGGATACACTAACACTGAGTAAAGTCTGGTGTATGTGCACATGAGAGAAAGAGGAAGATGGAAGGAGAGACAGATTTAAAACAAAAAGTATATATTTACATATTAAGGATTTTTTTTTAACATTGTCTTTATCTTTACCCCTATAATACTCAATTCTGATGAGAAGGATTAACTGAAAGAAATATTACCAAGGACAACTATCATGTGCTAGGAACTTTATTTTGTTAAGATAAAAGGGTATCTTTCATAGAATTCATGAATTATCACCAATATATTTTCTCTTATTCCTGGGCATGCAACACACTACTCTAAACTGACCCGCAGATTAGACAGGATCACATGTGTATGGACAACACCATAAGAGTAAATACTTAGCAAGATGAGGCAGTAAAAATGCCAAGTCACCTGTCTATATTCTCGTCCTCTATTACTTGTAGTCTCGGAGGACTGGTATTGTGATGTGAAGCCACAGATCAAGCTGGCTTGTATCATGAATCACCATCTAGATGTCACTGCACTAGACAGTTACATAGAGCTTAAGCAGATTTTGAACATCAGAACGTTTTATTATATTAAGTTACTGCTATGTGAGGACTGCTTATTGCAGACTAGTCATACTGATCTAACCAACACTTTTTTGCTATCCTTACCTTATTGAAGCTTAGAGTAACTTTCTGTAAATCACAGTAAGCAACTGACAGAGAATTAAAACCAAATCTGGCTGACATGGCAATGCTCTCATTGCTTCCCACCAAATCTTTTAACTCTTACTCTTGAATCCTCATATAAATTCTCTCATTTATTTCTCCAGCTTCACTTTGGCAGTCTGTGGTGGCTTAGGCTATAGCAGTGGTCTCCCATCTGGTCTTTGGATTAGAAAAAGAATATAATCTATTCTATATAGCACTTCCTGCCAGAATAACTTCCTAAAATATTCCTTCAAGCATGACTCTGTTCTGTCAAAATGCTTCTATAATCTTCTGTTGTGTTTAAAATCCATTAAAAAAAAAAAAAACAGAATTTTTATGCTTAAAAGGAATGTAGGATGCTCTATTCCAATATTAAAGATCAGGAAACTAAATTCAAAAGGTTCTGTCACTTCCCCATATAATTATGCCTAGTAGAGGGAAAATTATATTCTACATTCATAGAATTATATAAACTGTCTTTAACCTACTTTATAATCTTGAGTTACAAAGCCAGAATACCTGGGTTCAATCCAATTTATGTCATTCACTAACTGGGTAAATTGCCAAGTCCTCAACTATCAGGACCTACTTTTCTCATTTGAAAATAAAACTTACTGTATTACATACAGATGTAGATTTACTGTTATGTATACCTTAAATCTAATGTTATAATGCAATATTCCTTCGATAAATTATAAAGCAAAATAAGAAAACCAGAAATAACATTGTCTCAAAAGCTTGTGAAGATTGAATTAGTTAATGAAGTTAAGTATTAAAGCAATGTCCTCCATGTAGATCTATGTTAATGTAATTACCACCCTCCAGAACAATACTATTTCCAGTAAGTAGCCCAGTGTTCTTTTTCCATAAATTTGTCATTTGGATTCATACAAATATGCTTTTACCTTTGTCATTTCCTCTGGGTTGTACTTTACTTTTCTGGGTAGTTTCTTTTCTATACCTGCACGGCATTTTTTATATTTTTTCAAGTTTAGCTTAAAGTCCTAAACTGACTTCATTTAAATTATTTTCTGAATGCCCCAACCTTCTAATTTGCCTAATCTTGGGTCACTAATTGTGTGTGTGTATACATGCACATGTATATGTTAACAAATATCTTCCACGTATTTGGTACTTAACACATCCTTTCCTTATCTTGCTACCAGACTCTATGCTTTTCTCAGCTTGAATGCTTTGATAAAGCAAAGTGATATATTCAGAGGTCTATGAGGTATGGAATTAATATCATCCTTCAGATAAAAACCATCTACGTTCCTTGAGGAACTGAGGTTTACTAAAAATCAAGTGAAGTTGGAAGCATGTTCTCCCCAGTCAAGTCTTCAGATAGGACCTTAGTTCTCACTGACTCTTGATTGTAGCCAGGGGACCAGTTGGCCATGCCTGAACTCCTGACCCACAGGAACTGAGATAAACTCTTATTTTAAGCTTCTAAGTTTATGGTCAATCATTTGTTATGTAGCAACATATGACAATTACATTTGGGTTGGTTAGAAGAGAAGGAACAGACATTAGAATCTCACTTTCTTGACTGAGCCAAGAAACGGACTAGAAGCACATAAATTAGTGTTGATAAAAGTTCATGTAATAAATACACTACAAATAAGTTTTTTGCTGTTTTTAGGAACACTGCAGGAAGGAATGAAGGCTGACAGAGGCAGGCAGGAGGAGAAGAGAAGTGTACTTTATTTTACTTTAGTTGTTCATCTTGGTTGCTTCCCCTAACCCTGGGATGCAAACCTGGCTCCTTGGGATGTATGTGAACTATGCCTACTGAAGGCATTTAAGCAAGCAGCTAATCCACCAGGGTGCACCATTACCTGTGTGTTTACATGTTGTGTAGTAAATGCAGTTAACTAGAGGAGAAAAGGCAGGAGAAACTTAAGTTATTAGCAAGCTTTTTATTCCTTCTCGGTGGAGTATCTCCCTCATGGTTTAACAAATGTTCTCCATTGTGTATGAAAACAGGGAAACAAAAACAAACAGCAAAGAGCTTGCTTGATGAAGAGTTTCAATTCTCTCACGCTGAACAAAGGGTCAGGAAAATTTTGAGGAACTTATGGAAATGTTCTTACTTAGGTCTTTGTTTCTTCATTTTCTCCTTACAATATTTCTTCATTAGACAGATGTGAATGTTACAAAAGAATAAAAAGGAGTACTTTTTGCCCTCTTCCTACTTTAATTTTATATGCCTATCTATAGAATATAGAGTGTACCTATTAACATACAAGAACTGCCATTTAGCCAAAACTATTACCTTATGGAACAATCTCATGCAGCTTGAACTATCTGTCATGTGGAAACTGATTCACCTTAATTTAGCAGAGGTAGTATGTTGTAGAGTAAGAAACAATAACTGAGAAGCTAGGAAACATTCAAAATTGAATCTTGCTTCTGTCATGTATCAGCATTGTGACATTTATTATTTCGAAATCTCATGGAGTGCGTTTTCTCATCACTAAAACTGAGATGTTGACAACTATTTCAGTCTGGTTTTGATAAATATATAGGTAATGCATATAATGTCCTTTGGATATAATTTTATAAAATATTAACTATCTTCTCTTATCCTCCTCCCTGTCCTTTTCAACCATATAGGCAAATACACATTTCTTTCTCCACTAATTTCTGCAATTGATTGTTTTTCAGAGAAAAACAAATATTCTGTGTTCTTATAACATTACTGTGCTATACAAAAGATAAAGAGTTCATAAAAACACCAACTTGTTTTTGGAACTGTGACTTGAGTATCTTATTTTCCCTCAAAGGCCAGTGGAATTTTAATGTGAGTTTATAGTTCTTCTTGTACTAATTTACATTCTCATCAACAGCACTTTATTAAAACCCTCCCCAAAAGACTCTGAGATTTACATCATGGAGTGTATTGCCTATATTTTCTTCTCTATTTATGGCTTCACGTTTCCATCCACCATTCAATTTTTATTAATTCTTAATTTATATGTATGTTCCCTTTTAATAAATTAAATTTCTATATATCTATGGGTTTTAATCTGGGATATTAATTTTATTTCTCTGGTCTGAGTGTTTTTTGTCCATTTCCATACTGTTTTGATAATAACTGTTCTAGTTTTAGGTTGGGGAGCATGATTCCTCCATTTTTTCTTTAGTTTTAAGGATAGTTTTGGTTATTTGGGGTCTTTTGTGGCTTCATAGAAATTTTAGTACCATTTTTTCTATTTCCTTGTAAAATGGTACTGGAATTTTTATAGATAGTGCATTAAATCTGTATTTTGTTTGGGTAAAATGGACATTTTAACAATATTAATTCTTCTTAACAATATTTACATTTTCTATTTCTTTTAAAAATGTGTTATCGTTTTCAGTGTACATCTATTTCACAATCTCTTTTAAGTTTATTCCCAGGTGTTTTAATTCTTTTGATTTAATTTTAAATGTGATTTTTCCCTGATTTCACTTTCTCCTAATTTCTTTGTTCATAGAAATATCACTATTTTTAAATATTGATTTTGTATCCAGCCACTTTACTATATTCCTTGTTTCTAGTGATTTTTTTGTTTTGTTCTTACTAGAATCTTTAGGATTTTCCATGCATATTATCTCAGCTGCAAATAGTGATATTTTACTCCTTTTCCAATTTGAGTTAATAGAGTTAATAATTTTTCCCTTAAATCAAATGAAATCTTTGCACTTAAATGAATTTGAGTCATTTTTAGTGTATCGCCTAATATAATTATGTAATGATTTATTAAAAAATCAGTATTGGGATATCGTTTTCTGTCAGTGTTTGGTTAAATCCATTTGATATTGGAACAATACTTCCCTTTTATATCTATCAAGTTAGTAGTAGCCATATCCAGCAAATTAAGCTTTGAAGTAATACATTAGGAGGTACTTATCCAGTTTTCTTATATTACTTGTAATGAGATATTAATGAAATTGACATCTTAGGTTAAGTCATTGATATCCAAGTGTTTATATTATTGTCTCAATCTAAGCCAGAAAATAAAAATGCAATTGTCTTGTCATCTGGAGTCAGGAAGAATTATTAATAAATGGAAAAATATTTTACCTGAAAAAATTCTTCATTGTAAGAATGAATGTTGAATGAATAGGCTGACTGAGATTTAGTATAAATATAGTAGAATATGTGTTTTATGAGTGACATTATGTCAGGGCACTGTCTTATTTTGGATCCCCAGACACTACAGAGACAAGGAGTTGTGTGCAGGAAAATTACCTGGGAAGCGATCCTAAGAAGCATCAGAATGAGAGAAGGAGTATATTATAAAATTTCTGCTGTATATAATGAGTCCTCAGTTCAAATCTCTGAAAATTGTAGAGTGCTTGTTTACTTGATGCATATGAGGCTATTAAATATAATCTATCACTAATGTGACTGTTTAAGGATCATCTTTAGAAGCATTAACAACCCTGTGCTTCTGGATTATTCTAGTATAAAGAGGCTTCAATGTCCCATGGTATCAGAGAAGACCCAGATATAAAATGGAAAAAAGATGGCATGGTACAATGTGAGGTGGGACATTGACAGCACAGATGAATTTAGGTCCCAGAGAATTGCCACTGAACTGGAGATATGATATAGCATAGAATGTACATGTCAAAACTCTCACTATAATTGAATAGATATATTCCTTTGCATTGTTTTCAGTCAATCCTTAATATGTTTTTATTTAAATAGAGATAAATTCAAAGCAAAGGTGAGTACTTAATATAAAAAAAATTCAGATACCTCATCAATTATGGAATTGACTAGTGTCAGTAATAAAACTGGGGTAAATATATTTTCCTGAAAGGTATGCTAATCAAGAAACAAGAAAAGAACACAAAATTACATCCGAGTCACTTAATTTTTCTCAGAGTTGATCTGTAATATTACTTTCACTGAAAGTCAGATTATCATATCTGAATCCCTATCTGAAATCACACAAACATTATAGACATTGTCTTAATTATCTATTGTCATGTGACAAACTGTCCCAATCTTCAAAGGTTTAAAACAGCAACTGAGTTATATTTCATGATGTCATGGTTTAGGATTCTAGAAAAAGCATAACTTGGGTTATTTTTCTTCATTAATTTAAGTTACTTGGTGACATTCACCTGGTTATTAGCCTGCCTTGAGAATCTAAGATTGATTCATACACATTTGTCACATCAGTAAAGATCAGTCGCAAGAACTGGTGGCTTCTCTTACAGTGCTCCCAGAGCAATGAAATTTCTTACGTGACCTCACAGGGCTTTCAGAATAAGCCGCATGGGAGGAATTAAATGTTCTTAAAGCCTGAACTTAGAACAACACTGTGGTACTACCATCACATGCTTTTAGTCAAGTCTGTCACTAAGATAGCCCAAATATTGAAAGTACAATTAGGTTCCACTTCTTAATGCAAGGAGTAGCAAAGAATTTACAGCCACATTTAATCTATCAGAGTTGTGTTTTTATGTCTTTAAAACACTGATTTAAATTCAAGGGGCTTGAAGAGATTTGTGAAACTTTGCTACATTGCACTATGGTCCCTTCTCTTTAAAAGGAAGAAATTGAATCCCAGATTACATGTCAGTTTCAGAATGCAAGGATGGTCAAAATCAAAATAAAAAGAAATGAAAAAACACATGGAAAGTCTATCAGGATTTACTGTACTTGATATTTTTAAACTTTGGAATGAATTTTAATAGTTTGGTTCATACTTTGAAATAATATATAGTGTTTCTTTTTTTGACAAAGATACATTATATATTTAAAAAAACAAAATATTTGCAAAATCTTCCATAGTGTTTTGTTACATCTAGAGTTGAGCATAGTCTCATGTTTAAATTATACCTGTAAATGAGTACATTTGAAGGTGTTTTATATATATATATAATATATATATTATATATATAATATATATATATAATATATATATATATCAACCTTTGCTGAATTAGCAGCACTAGAATCTTCCTGATTTTATAATTTCCAGGTTAATAGTTAACAAACCAACCTCTGTACAAGCAGCTTCCTCCCAATTTACTGTTGGAGATCTTATTTGTAGTTTTGGAGTAGTTACAGACCATCTTCCATTTCCCCTGCGTCATACAGGAATATGCTCAACATCTGTGTACCGACTTGAGTTGCAAATGGATTCCAGAAGCGTATGTGTTTGCCTTAGCATTCCCCAAAGCACAACTTGAACAAAGATAACAGTCACAGAGTCAGCGCATTGAGTAGAAAATGACGGCATTGGTAGCCTTGGGACACTTCCACTGATTGCCAATTTTGTCTGACTACTGAATTAACAAAAAGATGTTCTCCCTTCATAGGCTTCACTGCAGAGGTCTAGATTTTTCTCTTTCACTCCAGTTCTCATTTCTCAGACAACTAAGGGAAATACCAACCAGTCAATGATATGGATTAAACTCTGAACTCATGCCAAAATATTAACAGTAGCAATCTGTTTATAGAACCCCCCTTCCATTCCCATTTAGTGTTCCATGTATCACCTATTTTATAGCATCTCACCTGACCCAGTATTTGTCACATTCTGCAAAAATCTTTGTCAGCTCTTCTATAAAATCTTATATATTGAGTTTTCTAAATTTTCTGTTGACTCTAATATTCCCTATCAATCTAATGTAAAATTTATCGACAAGTTAATCATTCTAAAGGAAAATGAATATTTGTAAGGGGAAAAACTATTAGAGCCTAGTATTTGTGACCTAATCCATAACTTTATACTCCCTCTATCTTTAATCATCTACATTCTCTCTCCTGTTTCCACTTCCTGGCCTGCTCCTCTATAATGTAAGATTCATCTTGAGTCATTTTCTGAAAGTCATTCCTCATTCTTCCACTACGTTGCTAAGTTCTACCTTTTCTGAAGGTCCATTATGAATTACTGACATATTCCTGATAGCAAGTATTATTTTATATAGTATGGATTCTTATATAATATGAATATTTAAAAATATTTCCCTTTATTATTGCATGCAGTATTGAATCACACATTTATTTTTATTTTAAAGTGAAGTTATTAGGTATTTTTATTTAAAATGTATAGTAACAAAGGCACTTGGTGAAAAATTATGGACAGATTAGTGAATCTGTCTAAAGAAACAACCTCTAAAGAAACAACTACTAAACTACTATTAATAATTTCTTGTTTATGCTTCTCAGAAATTGTACTACCATACAAATATGTTTAAATATATATATATATATACACACAAATATATTTATATATTTGAAAACATGAATATAGATGTCATTCTATGACATGGAATTTTTTTTTTCTAATGAACACTTTAAAATTTATAAAGATTTTTCACACCAGCAAGTATTGTTCCATTTAAGTGTTCAACCAGTTAAAATAATCAATTTTACAATGTACTAAATTTTAGGACCATTTCCTGTTAACCACTTTTAGGTTTTTTCCAGTCTTTTGTCATTAATTATAATGATACAATAAAATTTTTAATCATATTCATGCACATATTTGAGTACATCTGTAGGAAAATTTCCTAGAAATATTCATAGGTAAGCAAATACTCCCAAATTGTCCTCCAAAGAAGAAGAAACAATTTATATTAAAGGTCATGATTGTTTATCCAAATATTAAAAATTCCAAAGAATTTTACCCAAAACTATCTGTAGGAAAAGTCTGACCAAAATTAATAGGAGGTTACTTATGTTCTTTATGTTGTAATTCTATCTGGTTGTATATTTATTTCACTATTTGCTAACTATTGCATGCTGTATAAAATTTGACCATGTGAAGAGGATATGGCTAAGATCTGAGGGAGCCTACTACTCCCTTCATTAAACTATGGATCTAATCTAAACCCATTTAAAATTTCAGGAAATTTATTTTAGGGATTGATAAGCTCACTTTAAAATGTATATTGTGATGTAAAATGCCTAGACACTAAAACAAATTTCTAAACGAAGGCTAAAGTTAAAGAACTCTCATTATCTAATTTCAACTGTTAATATTATAAAGTTACAATAATCAAGGCAGCATGATATATGAATAGGGATATATAAACAGGCCAGAAATACATGTTAAATTTAATGTTTAATAAAGATCCCAAAGTAATTCAATGGAAATAAGATAATCTTTTTCAATAGAGGACCTGAACAATTAGCTATCCATTTACCTAAATAATTAACTTAACCTTTACTAAAAAAAAAAAAATCAAAATAAGTCATAGCCAAAATGTAACATAATACCCAGAAGTAAAAGAAAATTATTGTGACCCCTGAATTAGGCTAGTCATTTTTAGATACAAGACAAAATCACCAATTATTAGAAAAAAAATAAACTAGAAGTCAAAGTGAAAACAGGTAGCCCTTAAGAAGGACACCATTTAGGGAATGAATAGGCAAGCAACAAAGTGAGAGAGGGGGAAAAAATATATATATATGTGATGCAATATATGATGTTGATATGTACCTAGAATACATTACTAGGTCTTGCAACTCAGTAAAAGTAAAGAATTCTATTAAACAAATGGAGACAGATTAGTTTATATGTCAACAAAGATACATGAAATATATATAAATATATGAAAATATATTCAGCAACAAGTCACTAAATTGCCAATTATGATCAAAATGAATATCACTAGGCTAAAATGCAAAGGACTGACAATATTGTGTAGATGAAGAACTCTCATACCTTGCTTGGGGAATGCAGTTGATGCAACTACTTTGGAAAATGGTTGTCAGCTTCTAATAAAGTTAAAATTTTAACTTATCTACAACCAACAATGTTCCACACATTAACACAATGAAATGATCAGATATATGTTGTCTTGTTTTGTTTACAGTACTTCATTTATAAAAAGCATATAATTGCCTGAAATATTCATCAATTGCTATACAAAAAGGAAATATTAATAAATATGGATGTTTCTAGAAAATATGTACACTTAATTTTAATGTAAATTATACCATGTAAGTGATTGAATAAAACTTACACCTAAACTATAAAGGTTAAATACAAATTCCAAATAAGTTCTCTACTTGAAGCCTGAGGTCAGCCTGTCTTCACATTCAGTTACAGGTAATGCTGAACCAGGGTGGACCACCTTTCTAGGAAGTGAAGAGTTACTACTCATTATGATTACCCTGTGAAGAGATGCCTATGTTGTGTGAAATAGACTCACAAGACAGAATTAATAAAAGCTGAACTCAGTCCATTTTTCATAATCAGTTTCATCAGACTAATAAAGTCGCCAGTTCTCCAGAGGTTATCATGGAGAATATGGAAGGTAAAACTAACAGAGGTTCTATCCACTCAGAAACATCAGAAGTGAGGTGAAAATTCCCTAGAGCATATTCAGTGGGACTAATAACACATTTAATTGCCTTTCCCTCCTTTTATCATCTATTTTTCCATTGATCTAAGCCTCTCATTTAAGAATTTATTGTAATTTACTTTATTAGATGGAATGCTTATTTGTCCTACATTGGTGATTTGGTGATTTGTAAATTACTTAAAAATGGGAAAAAATGAGGTTTTACTGTTGGTTTTACTGTTTTACTGTTAGGTCACTACAGGAATTCCTTTTCTTCAGTAGGACCTTGTTAAACTAATTAAACAAGAAGGTCATTAGAGGTGAATCTAATCCTTTAGTAGCCTGGGAGTAAACCAGTATCAAAGACAAAGGCAATGCACTAGAATCTGAGAAAATGAAATGAGAACAATCAGAAGCAACCAACTAGTCTTTCCCAACTAACTGCATAAGCTATAGCTGATCAAAGAATTTCCCTATTTTGTCTCTGATTCTTCTCTTTGAAAAAAATTTCTCCTAACTCCTCTTGGTGGATCACTCCTAATCACTTCTGGGTTTGGCTCTGATTAGAATAGATGTCAATAAAATAAACTCTTGCAAATTTTAGTATGACTCAGTTTATCTTTGAACATCCATAAGTATCAGTTGAGACAATATTTCTAAATCACTCAACAAAAGGATAGTCTATTGTCATGAAAATTCAATGACTTGGTCTTTCTTGACCAGACATGTTGTATATTGAGGATTCTATTCTATGAATTCTAGCTAGCATATATCTTTTCTGCCATATAGATGGGCACTTTGTAAAAGTGAAAAATACTTTACAATAAAAGATTTACTTAAATATTTCTTATCTACAGGTTTGGGGGTATGATTTGTTCAAAAGGCAAAAGGTAGATCAACACATGAGTAAATAATATTCATTAATATAAAATGCATTAATAGTCAATGGCATTATATATTGAAAATTAGTATGCTTCTCAGCTTTGTTTCATTTTTTCTCTGAATTTCCTCTCCTCTACTCCATATTATTTACATCTTTATCTCTGCCATCTCCCACTTTGTCTCTCATACACAGAATGGCTTTATCCTGGGATTAGTGGACTAGATGGATCTAGTTCATCTATGTAGAAAAATTGCTGAATGGCTTTATCCTGGGATTAGTGGACTAGATGGATCTAGTTCATCTATGTAGAAAAACTGCTGAATCAGAAGCACAGATAACTTTTAAGATTCCCCCATTAACTATGGCTAGTCACATTTCTCCCTTTTAATACCTGAGTCATATTTCCTTAGATTCAACTATTAATACCCCTTTCTTAGAATTTTCCTTAATTCTTCAATTATTCACAGGAATAACTAATAATCTAAAAATTGAGATATTTAAATTTTAAGAGGTGAAATTATTTGAAAGGAAGTATTTCAGATATTTAAGAACATTTATTTTTTATCACTGAGTTTCATCACTTTATTTAGTGGCAGGTGACTTTTTGCAAAGATACTCTAATAAATATAAAGGCTGCATAAAGATAATATATGGACTAAAATTTAATAATGGTCTTGATTTCTCTCTATGAAGAGAGTATTTTTATCAATAATTATCAAATCTTATCATTGTTTTCCATTAACTTATCAAAGTTAAGAAATTTCTCAGGATGACTCCAAAGGTTATTTAACATCCTCAAGATGATAAAAGATTATCTCAGGGTGTAATTATTTTGTCAAAATGCATTTTATGTTAGACTTACTTTGACTAAGTTATAAATTTTTTTCAAGAATATATTATTTTAAAAATATATTTTCCAGGAGTGCCCCGTTGGAGCAGCAGTTAGACCATTCATCTCCAAAGGAGCAAGCCATATGCCTGGGTTCAAATCCTGAGGGGAAGCAACTGATGTGAACAACTAAATAAAAATAAAACAAAGATGCTCCTTCCTCTCTCTCTCTGCTTGCCTGCCTCTAGTGGCCTTCATTCCTGCCTGTACCTTTCCTTTAAAAAAATATGCACATACACACACACATATACATATACTTATGTATATTTATATAATTTCCAGTGAAATAACAATTTAAGTTAATTTGCCACAGGATGTATGTGTGAAAATATAATTTTGCATATAAGGAAAGGACATATCATTTACTATTAAAATGCTAGATAATTATCTTCTTTCAAATACAAATTGTAAAAGTTAATAGTATTTATTCAATGTTATGATTGATATGTACTAGCCACAGACCCAAGAAGTTTGACTTCATAAAAGAAAAATGATAGAAGTGTAAGAAAGAGAAGAAACATTCTCTGAACACTTGGATCAATGATGAAAATGCACATTTGTTTTATGAGTTATTGCACTCATAAACTGTGGCAAAAGTAGACTCATCTACCAATAGACAACCTTACACTTTATGCTATTATTTCTCTGCCTTGGTTACTGGTCTCTCACCTAACTTCTCTGGCCCTCTATTCTAACAATTAAACTTCAATTATTTGAAGTTTAGGTAACTCAGCTTTTTTTCTTCAATAGCAGTAATTTATTCATCACTCCTTCCCAGTACTTTATTTCACAGCTCCTCACACTGATAGTACTAAATTTTTCTTATTCTTTCTTGATCTACTCATCTAATTAAGACATAAAGACTAATTTTGGTGACCCTTAAAAAACAACGTTCACAGTACACACTGATGGAGTAGTAGTTTGGTTAGCTGCCTTTGGCTGGTAGAGTCCACGTAAACCCAAGGCCCTCGGTTTGTGGGGCCAGGTGGGAACAACCATGATGAATAACTAGAAAATAAAATCAATAAAATGAATTCTTCCTCCTTTCTCTGCTCACGTTCATTACTGCCTGTACCTTTCCATTAAAAAAATAAAATCACAAAGTAAACAAAAATTAAAATCACTATTCTTCTACATATTCCAAAGAACTGTGGAGAAAATATAAGTTAAAAGAAATAGTAATTGTAAAGATTAATGCAAATTATCCTCCTAAAATATATCAAGGAGGATCAGGAAAACACTTTGTCTCTGCTTGAATAAAAATCTCGCTGGTCATCCCAGTAAAACCAGATTCACCAAAATAGCTCTGAACCAACATTAAACCTCACATAGAAATAATTTTTAAGATGGTCTTAACATCAGAAAACCAAAAGTCCTTAATCATATATATAATTTAAAGTGGTACTATCTTGGATGATTTGCCCCAATAAGCTGGCAAGAGAGCTTTTGCAAATGTATTTTGTAGCCACTTAGTGCCATAACATTTTCTATTTTGCTTTTGAAAAACATTGAGGTTGTTTTTTTCCTTTTTCCTCTTCAGGACTAAAGTGTGAAATGCAAGTTTGGAGAAATGCTGAGAACAGCCCAATAGCCCTGTCAAATGAATATCTTGGGTGATATAACTTCAGTTCATTAGAGCGAGGCTTGCTGTTTTGGAAGTACACTCATCTGCTGGTGTTGGGGAGAGTATTAGGCAGACAGATGCTGGTGCTTCTTAAAGTGATAAACTGAACATCCCACTTTACGGAATGTAGCATTAGCTAAAGAATTGTCTTGAAGTGCAATGAACTTGTTGACTTATTTTTGAGTTTTGATGTTCCTAAGGAACCATCCTTTTTTATTAAGTGGAAGTGAAAAAAAGTGTCTAGAATCTTTCTACACATTTAAGCCAGCAAATATGCTTCTTCTATTATTTTTCTCCTGGTCTTTTATGTTTTCAACTTCATCTCTTTTAAAAGTACTTAAACATATTTAGCAGAGGATCTTTTCTGAATAATCACCTTCAACAACTGGAATGTTTAGTATTGTCAAACATTTGAGAATAAATTTAAGGAAAATTTAGTTTAAATCAATGGATTCAAGTTATACTGAATCAGCCTCTGTGTTTAAGAGACAAACTTGTCTGGAGAAAAGATAGTTCAAGTCTTTTTACTTCATATTTTTTTCATGTATTAGGCCTCAATCAGTAACTATTTAAAAAATCTGAATTCCCACCATGACATTCGTTCAACAATATTTTTGATTGAATCTACTAAAAACCAAGCACTTATCTAGGCACTGATTACATATCTTTTTTTGGAGAAAGTGAGGGTAGAGAGACAAGAAACATAAACAGCAATATTATAATACAATACTAAAAGAAATACTAAATACTAAAAGAGAAAAGGGCACCAAATAAGGGAAATTGGAAGAGCTGTTGGGGGAGGCTGAAATTATAAACAGGAAAACATGCGTAGACTAATGAGAAGGTGATATCTGAGTAAAGATCTAAAGGAGAGTCATTAAAACCCATAGGTATCTGTAAGAAAGCTATTCTAAGCAGAAGGAAATATAAAGATTCAAAATTAGAGTGTGCAAGGTAAGCTCCAGATGCAGTGTGAGCAGGGAAAAAATTCAGTAAATTATATAAATGGTAGCAATATCATTATTGGGATTTCAGTGTTACTCTTAAATACCCTGTTGATTTCTGAGGAGGGGTGTGACAATCTGATGTTCATTTTAACAAGATGTTTGTGAAAAAGGGCTCTATGGAGATGATGTAGGATCAGAAATACCATTACAGAGTTTATTTCAACAATCAATTCCAGAACAATACTACTTCTAATCATTATAGGAATGAAGATAATTATTAAGAGTTGATTCTACATATATTTTGAAACTATAACCGAGAACTGTGAAAGGAGAGAATGCAGTCTGTGGGCAAAAAGGAAGACTTCTGATATTAACCACTGTTGAATAGAGTTGCCAGTAACTGATAATGGTAAAAATAAGTAAAACTCAGAATATGATTACAAGGCTTTGTTTTTAAGTTTGAAATGTGTACGTATCTCCAGACTTTCTATTATAAACAAGTGGATATTTCAAGTAGGCAGCTGAATAAAGTATGAATTTCAGGGATCCAACAAATTCGCAAATTATCAGTATAATGTTATTTGTAGAGATTAGAGAAGTCTCCAAATAGCTTATAAATTCAAAGAGAAGTGGTCTGAAGAATGAATCCTGTGGACCTCCATTCTTAATATGAGGCACAAGAATCAGTAAGAAATAATAGAAAGAATGTGGCCACATAGGATCCAAATAACAAATTTCTTAACAAATTCAAAGTGTAAAATGTTGCTTTTAGGCCAAATAAGATGAAGACTGAAAATTGACTCCCAGACCTAGCAATGGCTAACTCATTGGTGATCTGGATAAGCAAACAGCCTCACATTACGGTTCAAGTATTCATAAGATGTCAGGAATTATTTTGATAAGAACAAAAAATGAAAGCAGCCAGGAGCAGACTGAAGTCACTGCCCTACACCAGGGAAGGGGCCAGGCCCACAACTGCTATACTACCCACACATGCAAACTGCAGCCACTGCCAAGGAGAAAACAGAACAATAAAACCACACTGCTAAATAAAAGGAAGAAGGCCATGCCAAACTATAAACTCCCAAAAAAATAAAACATAAATGACTCAAGAGAGGAAGATACCAGGAGCTCCCCAGAGAAGAGATTTTAACCTGATGAGGACAACTTAATAGGTAGATAATTTAAAATATTCACTTTAAAAAATCTATGAGGAAAAATTAACTACCTAAAGGTAAATGTAGATCCCAGAAAAGGTAGATATTAGATATAAAGATTACTTAACCAAGAAGAGTGAGGCTTTAAGTCCTAACAGAAATCTAGATATAAAAATACAGCTAATTAATTGAAGATAAGCATAGGAAGCTCTGTAAACAGACTATCACACAGAGTAATTAATCTCAAAAAAGACCAAGATGAGCTTCATGAAAAGAGACAATATTGAGCAAAAATGAATAAACCCTGTGATTTTCTCATATGCCATGAGAAAAAAAAGAAACATAAGAATAATATGTATCCATGAAGAAGAGAAAAGACAGCAAAGGATATATATAAAGAAGAACAGAGACCATCCCATATTACAAAGAGTAACCATGGACGTTCAAGAAGCCAATCAAACACCCAATTTCCTAAATGCAAAAGATGTAATTCAAGATATAATAAAGGTAACAAATATAAATGATAAAAAATTAGTAAAGTATGTTATAAAAAGAGAAATAAAACCAATAAAGGTAGACCCATCAAGTTATCATTAATTTAACATAAATCCTACAGGTGATTGGCATAATCAAAACACAAAACTACCAGCCAAGACTATTCACCTGCAAAATTGTCACTCAAATAGAATGAAGACATAAAGGTTTTCAACAATTAAGAAAAGTTACATTTTCCTACCACTAAATCTGCTTTTGAAGAAATATAGAAAAGTGTTCATTGACAGGGAATATGAAAATAAAGAGCCACCAGCCTCTGGGAATGGTGATAAACATTAAAATAGAATCAGAAATATAGGACCAATAGGAGAGAGGAAAAAATATACATAAGGGAGGAAAAACATGGAACCTGAGGGATTATAATTAGGATGCAGTGATGGATCATAAAAGACTAGTGGAAAGTTAGAGACAAATCCCTAAAACCCTTTAAAGTGACACAATTAGGAAGAAACAGAATAAACATTAAACACTATCAGAAGGAAAAGTCATACAAAAATAGGAAAAGAAACAACAGAGACTTAGAACAGAAAAAAAAATGGTTCAGATGACAGGAATAAAAATAATCAGACTAAATATTAATGAAATAAACTCACCAATCAAAAGACAGAGTGTCACCAATCAAAAGACAGAGTGTCTGAATGTATCAAAATATCGGAGCCTCTGTGACACTCACATTATATTCAAAGACAAATAGATTAAAAGTGCAAGGTTCTGGGAAAATATATCAAAGCAATGGGAATGAAAAGAAATCAGGAACTTCAATACTAATATCAAACAAGAGATCTTCCACCTAAAGTGGTAACACAAAGAAAGGATATAAACTGCATTAATAATAAATATTGACAGACATAAAGGGAGACCTTTACAGTAACATAATAGTTACAAGTAGGGTATTGAAGTTACCTTCATCAATAAGCAGATCATTTATGCAGAAAATCAATAAATAGGTCTCTAAATTAAGCATATAACATCATAGCTTAATAGACAAAAAGGACTTTATACCCCAACAAGAAGACTATATATTCTTCTCAAGTGCACATGAAACAGTCTCAAGAATAGACCATATCTTGGGACACAAAACAAGTCTCCATTAATGTAGCAAGACTGCAGTGATAGAAAGCATCTTACTCAAAAATATGTGATACTAGAAATGAACCAGAAAAATTAAACTGGAAGAAACAAATAAATGGAAGTTAAATAATGTACATCTGAATAACTTAGAAGAAAATTAAAGATAATTAAATAAAGGCAAACAATATCACAAAAATATACATCATGCCCAAATGGGATTTATTCCAGGGATATAAGAGTGATTTAACATATGCAAATAAATCAATGTAAAATACCATTCCAACAAAGGGAAAAGTAAAAATGCAGAAAAAGCATTTGACAAGATTCATCACCCATTTATGACAGAATCCTCAGCAAATTG
This sequence comes from Solenodon paradoxus, assembly GCA_004363575.1. Classification (NCBI taxonomy): domain Eukaryota; kingdom Metazoa; phylum Chordata; class Mammalia; order Eulipotyphla; family Solenodontidae; genus Solenodon; species Solenodon paradoxus. The sequence continues at coordinate 87,273 of RJWH01001890.1, read as the reverse complement.
AAATAGAAGGTATATAACAACGTAATTATAACTATATCTATACACACAAAAGAAACACATACACACATAAATGACTGATCCACAGCAAACATCATATACAATGGTGAAAAATTGCAGCCTTTTCCCAAGATCTATAAAATGACAATGATGCCCTTTCTCACCATTTCTAATCAACAATGTTCTAGAAGCTCTGACCAAAGCAATAGACAATAAATGGATATTGAAGGAGTCTAAATAGGAAAATAAATGATCATTATTTGTAGATGACAAAAATGAAAGAAAGAATCCTGAAAGCAAGAAAAATGTGCTATAAACATTTAAAAGAACCTCCACAATATCAACTCTTGATTTTTTCACTGAAAACTTACAAGTCAGTGGGGGTTGGCACAATATATTCAAATCACTGAAAGATAAAGACTACCAACCAAGAGTATTCTACCTCAGTTGGTTATAATTGAGAATTGAAAGAGTGACAGATTTCTGCCAACAAATGAAAATTAAAGAATTTCATCATTGCTAGATTAGCTTTTCAAGAAATACTGAAATTTTAAAAGAACCCATACTCTCAAGCAGTAGATTACTAAAAATGTTTAAAATGAGGGGAAGGAAGAGAATAAAATTATGGACTATTAGAATGAGCTAGAATTTAATATGCTTTCAACTTAAAAGAGGTTACAAGTGTAAAATCATATGTGAAAACCTCATGGTTAACACTTTGAAGCAAAAAAATTATAGCATAACATAGTGCAAAATATAATGCAAAAGGAAGCCATCATAACACAGAAGAGAATAAAAGAACAACAGAACATAGATAAATTGCAAAAACACCTGGAAGGCAAGTAATACAAAAGTTATAAATACTTAACGTGTCAAAAAATTACTCTAAACTTTAATGATTTGAACCCACTAGTCAGAAGGCACAGAGTGGTTGAATGAATTAAAAAAACAAAATACAATCTTTTGCTGCCTAAAGGAAACTCATCTAATCTCCAAAGGCAAATATTGACTTAAAGGTCAGAAATCAATCTTACCAGCAAATGGTAACCTGAAAAAGACAGGTACAGCCATACTTATATCAGATAAAATAGAATTCTGAGTAAAAAAGGTAATGAGACAGATGGACAACACAAAATGATTAGTGTGTAGTATAGTTGTCTTTTATGTTGGGGAACAAATATTTAAATATCTTTGGATTGAAGAGATAATAGTTTATGTAGAAAACAAAAAATTTGTTGAGCACATTTTTATCTATCATTTATCTCTGATTATCAGTGAAAATTTTATAATGAAATTAGAAAAGAAATTCTAGATAGCAAATTTATATAACCATAAAATAAGTTACAGTGAATTTCACAAGACAGCAGGTTTACATTGAAAATAATAAGAATTTATTTTAAAGAACCAAGAATGAAAAGTGAGTTAAGTAGAAATGTAACATATTCTTTGGTTCCAAGACAACTAAGAGTCATAAAACAATTCTAATATCACAAACCATAAACCTATCAGAGCTACCCTACTTAACCTTAGTTACAAATTTATCTAAAATCAATTAGGTTATTTTTATTGTTACAAAATGCTTTAAATTTCATGTGCTAAAACTTTCCAATAAAAGTCCAGATATGTATAAAATCAGAATCTATAGGTATGAACTTGCATATATACTATAAAGACAAATTATTGGTTCACCTTGGTGGAGTAGTGGTTAAGCCCTCTACCTCCAGCCAAGCACAATCCACATACATCCCAAGACCTGGATTCATATCCCAGCGCTAGGCAAACAACCAATCTGAACAACCCAATTAAAACAAATAGAAGTGCTTTCTTCTCTCTCATCCTGCCTGCTTGCTTGTTTACCTTCATTCCTGCCTGCACTTTTACTTAAAAACAAACACTATAAAACTATGAGAATCCAAATGATATGGCAGTATAGGTTGCTAGACATTCTAGGATGTCATAAGAAATAAGTCTCCTCCTAGTTATCTTCTCATCCATGTTTGTGAAGGAACTTTGCATAACCATGTCTATATTTATGGTTGCAAAACACATAGAGGGAAATATTCAGATAAAGAGATTCTTAGAATATATTATAATGTGTGTGAGATAATACATAATCAAGTTAAAATTTTAGTAAAGAAATAATTATTATGATACTACTTTCTATGCATATGGAAGAAAATATAATCAAGTCCTGTATCTGAAAGTTTTGGACACAAGTAACACCACACATATAAGGTGTTGAGCTATATTGCATAGCAAAGAGTGCAATTTGGTAGCATAGACTGAGTTAGATGCTCCAGAATGTCATAAGAAACAACTCTTTTAGTAATTTATTCTTCTAGATTTGTAAAGGATCTTTACATATCTATGTCCATATTTATGGTTGAAAATGGATACAGTAACTCTAGTCACCAAGTAAGATTAAAAGAGAAGGCAAAATAAGAAAAGGGACTTACCACATTAGTTAGGTTTGGATATTTCTTTTAAAGGAAGCTATGTTTTCCTAAGATATCTGTTTATGTCTTTTTGGTCAGAACTTGATGTTTTCTGGCTTTAAGGATGACGCTGAAGGATTACATATTCAGGCTTCTAGTATATATGTGGTTTCAAAGAAAGTAGTTGAACAAGGAAATTGAAAAAGAATATTTCGACTCTAATATTACCACTAATATCTTAAGCACTATATATTCATGTGCATTATAAATATTTTAATGTAAACTACAGAAACCCAGAAAATTTGATGAACATCAACACTCAGAAAATATAGTCTATCCTAAATTCTAAAACTAGAGGCTAAGGAAAAAACACAGGAATTTTTAATAATGAAAATATTTTATTTGGTAAGAAAAAACATTGAATTGATCAAAATAATGTAAAAAAATGTTATAATGAAATGGAAAAACTGAATATCAAAAATATACTCAAAAAAACCATTATGTGCTAAAATAAGGAATTCATAAAGAAAAAAATTGTGTTCAAATCTGAATAAAAATAGCCTTCCCTCACCAGTTAGCCTCTAAGTTAATTTCCTGTTTATCTTATGATAAAATTTTCTTGAATAAATTTTCCCTGCTGTTGACATTTTTTTCTCTTTTTAATCGGTGTTACTTATATAATGCAGTTTCCAGTATCTTACATGACATACATTTTTTCTTTCAAAGATAAATTAATGAACTTCTTGAGGCTTAGTCTAATGAACATATTTTAATTGCACATTTTCTTCACATTGTTGAACACCATTAGTAATGCTCTTATTCCCAAAATTCTCTTCCCATCTTTTAAACTTTTTCTTAGAATTATAGACATACAGGAAAGTGCAAAAATATTAGTCCTAACTTCTCTGAATAATATTATTATATGTTTGTCTAATAGTATCAAAACCAGGGAGTTGACCAGATTGCTAGTCTAACCTCAAATAGCAAGTGTTTTGCCTTTATGACCCCCATAGTATAGTTGATGTAATCTATTATACTGCCTCAAGTCTTGGTTTATAACACAGCAGGACCACGTCGGGAGGAAAAAGGATTAGTTACATTATAGGAAATTTAACAAGCAAAGTACTGGGAAATTTGACTAATAAATTTTCCATTTAGAGAATAAAATTCCCCCTACACAAGCAACCTTTTCTGAAGATTGTTAATGAAAAGTCAAAATGAAAGAATGAGAACTTATTTTGCTGTAACACAAATGAAAAAAGCTAACGTACCACTTGATAAAAAAACTTTTGCTTCTCAATATACATCTCTGTCTTGAGGTCAAGTTAACTATTGAGAAGAATCTAAATTCCCTAATATGTAATTAAAAATGTCTAGCCAGTACATTGTCCTCAATGTTTAACCATTTAGCTAAACATTGGAATATATGGAATATATGTGCTGTATATTAAGCTTATCAAAAGATTTTCAAATATATTTTCATCTGCTTTGCCAAACTCTAACTTTTCCATTACTGCCATTTATCTTCCTCTTCACATATCTTCTGTATTATTCCAGATATCCAGTTCAATGCACATTCCATCATTTCCCAAATTCTACTTTCACTAACAATCCTTAGGTAAACAGGCCTTTTCCTTTTCTTTATTTTTATGCTATTCATTCATGATCTTCTCCAGCTCTCTCGGTGTGTGTGGTGGGGAGTGTATGTGTGTATGTATATTTCTCTCTTGCATTACTTCCCAGTGTCAACAATTTGATATTTCCTTACTAATACTAGTTAGGCAACCTTTAAGTATAAATATTTCCTTTGTAGTGAAGTATATATCCTCTCTTCACCAAGGAAATTGTTTAACAACATTATAATTAATAAGTATTGAACCAAATCTGTAGTGGGTCACAGATTTATTTATAGCTTACTTATGAAAAATACAAGGAGTGGATTGTTAAAGAATGGAGAGACATAATAGTCTATAATATTTGTGTCATTTTAATCATGTTAAATTTACATGTGTTTTACAGAAGTATTTTTATTATACATGGTGATAATCTAAAGTCAATGGAATAGCTATAAGTTTCCCTTTGTATGTACTAGAGGAAAAGAAATGTAAGAGTGGAGTTTTGATATATTTTTATTACATGAATATAGCATAAACTTGAAGTCTGTGAGGAACAATTAAAACCAAAATGTGAAATCAAGTTATTTTGGGACAACTTATTGCTAAAGAAAATTATTCTTTTTAAATCTTATACTACTTTTAAGCAATTTTTTCTTTATAGACTAATAATTTTAATATATGATACAATATTGAAACTTTTTAACAATTCTTTTTTTGCCAACTATCACCAAAAAATTCCATGATGTTACAATAAAAACATTTTTTTAAATCACTGAGGCAGATTTGTATCAGTTTTCTTTTGTTTTAAAGCTTCTGAGTATCAAATGAACAATATTCTTGAGTTTAATAAGGAAGCTTCTCAGAGTAGTTTGATAAAATCTCAGAGAAATTTCAGAGGCTAACACAGAATAAACAGACATTCTAAATAAAGTCAAAGATTTTTCTTAGTTGAACACATTAACTACACAGCAAATCAAAGATATTGAGTAATTATCTGTGTCATCATGCTTTAATAATCAATTTCAGTCTTTTAGGCTATATATGATTTAGAATTCTGATTCTGCAGTATTATTCTCAATGGCTTCCATTAGATATATCTTTTAAAATTCACTAATGATATAATTATAGATATATATGTTTATTGATATATAAACAATGAATCTGTGTATATGGTGCAATTTTTGGAACTCTGTTATTCTAAAACTTATTACTTCCCAAGGATGCACTAAGTGATACAAAAATACATGACAACTGTATAGCAATGTCAAACTAACAAAGCACTATCTTATGACATATAAATATTTAATTTGACCATCACAATTCAGACAGGGTAGGATACTCTGAATAGCCTTCTTGCCATGAAGTATCTAGAACATACTGTAATACTGGAGAGTCCTACATCAATCCCATTATAAATTCTAAAATTAATTTTATGTGAGTCTTTAGGCAAATAACTTCTCTAGCTTTGATTTTTCTCATCTGTAAATTGATATGGTTGAATTAGACTAGTGGTTCTTATTATTCCCTATCATTAGAATCACATGAGGAGCTTCAAAATAACGTGCAAACATCATCCCCAAGTATTTTTGAATAACTGATCTTGGATATTAAGAATTATTTGAAACTTCTTAGGTGATTCTAATGTGTAGACTGATTTGAAAACTACTAGGTTAAATTCTATCTAAACTACTTTTTAGACTATGAATTAAATTTTTCCTATTAGTGAATTAAATTGTGATACAATATTTTCTTAACTTGCATAGTAAGTATGGAATAGTTTTCTTTAAAGAAAACAATTTATAAAAAAGATTATAGCAATAAAAATATTGATTTAAAGATAGGGAAACAAAAATATCATATGACTAGTAGCTTTACTATGTGAAGTCTGATTTATTTATTTTGGTAGATTTTATGTATTTCAGGCAGGTCTCTGCCAAATGCATTATTTGAACTAATAGTCAAATACATGCTGGTGCATATCTGCATTACAGAATTGGATATCATTCTAGTGACAGATATAATATACTACCCATTATGTTGTATGTTTTGACATAGCCTTTTTGAAACCTGAATATTTATGTTTCCAAAATTAATAACAGAGATGAAATCACTGTTTAAGGAAGCTAAAGGAAATCCAAGCAGCAAAAATATCACATTATCTCACCAAGTATACCATTTTCAAACTCTAGGAAATCTTAGAGGAAAAAACAACCGTAATTGCAAAGAAGAGTAATTATTACTCATCAGAAGCTCTATTAACCAAAAAGAAGAGCAGAGTAAATTTTTTAGTGTTGGTGGAAAAACCCAACAAACTAGAATTATTTATTCAATAGAATTAAACTTGCAATGAATAAAGAAGTACTTTCTCAGGCAAGAAAATATGAGGAAATTTCATGCCAGTAGAAGTACTGTGCAAACACTATTTTAATAATTCCTCAGAGAGAATGAATATGAAATAGGTCAGAAAATCAGATCAAAATAAACAAAGGAAGAGCATCATAGAAGGAATGAAGGTAAAATATTTTATTATTTTATCATCAAATATAAAACTGTTTAAATCAATAATAGTAATGCAATGGTGATTGTATTATGTGTGTTTGGGTGTATATGAAGTGAATGACAACAATATTTTTAGGGACTGGACTGAGTAATGAATACTCTTAAAAATGTATCTGTACCACCCATGAAGCATTTGTGTTCTTTGAAAGAAGATTTAAAACCATTGCAATGATTAATGCAAACCCTAGGTTAGTTGTTGACTTTTTAAAAGACAAATTATAATTAATTTGCTTAGGAAAGAATATAGATCTTATACAATCCTCAACTAAAACAAGAGAAGGAATAAAAAAGCTAATAAAACCAAAAAGTGTAATGAATAAAAGCATGGCAGACACTAACTCAATACTTTTCATTGTAAATGTTATGTGTTAATTAAACAGCAAACTGACAAAGTAGACTTATACTACACTATGTTGTCTACAAGAAACTCACTTTAATTATAAATTTAAAAATAGGTTAAATGTAAAGTTATGAAAAAAGATATGCCGTGACAGCACACTTTGCTTCTAAGAGAAGCTACTAACAGTTTTCCAGTAGAGAGACACCAAGGAGGGAACCTTATAGTATGGGGGCAAAGCTGAAATATCCCAGCTCCTTAAATCCCAATAGAAACTGCATTGGAAAGGATACTTGAGGAAGTTGATGCACTGGTGTGAGGGAAGGTGATTGGAAAGGAATGTATTGAACATATGTAACCTAGACAGGACTGAGAGAGAAGAAAGTCTGAGCAGACCTTGGGCCCTTTGGAGGAGAGGACATAGATTACATGGTGCCATACTACGTGGTGAAGCCCTAAGTATGTGACCACAACAGGGCAACAAAAAAAAGTGATTTGAATTGCACTTCCCCTTCCACAATCTTAAGGATCTTTACTTGAATACTGAAGTACAAGAATAGCTTAGTGGATAGTCTGCAAAATCCTAGGTCTGGGATTCTACAGAAAAGGGTTGGACTCCAATGCCACAAGCAAAAACTGTAAACCCCCAGCCCACAAAAAATAAACAAGCCCCTCACCCCACACGCTTCTCCAGCAGTCATCCTCCAGCAGGATGACTTAGAAGGTGCTATTTAATGGGAAAGAATTCAAGGGTCAAAAAATAAAAAAACGTATTTCCACCAAAAACTGCACATGGTAAGAAAGGCCTTTCAGGATCATCTGAGACTTAAGATATAATTGTATCACTAGGATATAATAACAAACAAGCCAGAAACCAAATTCAAAAGCATGGAAGACTATCTTTTTAGTAGATAGAAAATAAAAAGTAGAAATTATGAAATAAAGATACAAGAAAAATCAGAAAAATAGCACAAAGAAATGCAAGAGGACTAAGCAAAGCAAGTCAAATAAATGCAAGAGAAGTCATCAAAACAAATTAATAACTAGCAAAAGCCAAAAACGGAAGCTTTAAATAAAAAAATTGAAATGATTCAGGAGGCAAAACATAAACAAGATCAAAAGGGCTGTAAGAAATCTATAGATGCAGAATGTACCAAATAAAGGCACAGAGTGCTAGAAAGAAAAACATAAATATTAAATGTGCAAGAGAGAGAAATGTAATATTAAAATAGTCTGGAAACACTCCAAGAGATATAAAACTCCAATATGAAAGTTATATGGGTATAATGGATACCCCTAAAGGTAAAGGGAGAGAGAGAGGGTAACAAGAACTTATGTAAATAAATAATAGTTGAAAACTTCCTAAACCTGGGGAACAAATGAATATATAAGTCAATGAAATAAACAGAACACATTATCTAAATGCAGAGATCTACACCAGGACACATAATGGTGAAAATATTAAAGTCCAAGACAAGGAAAGAATGTTAAATGTGAGCAAGAAAAAGACAACATATAAAAATACTCTAATTAGGCTACCGTCTCTCTCTTCTCAACAGAAGCTCTCCAGTTCTGAGAGTTGAATGACATATATAGGATACTACAGGATAAAAATGTTGGCCAAGAAAATTATATCCTGCAAAATGTTCTTTCAGATATGAGGAATAGGGGCTTATTTGACAAACACATGCTGAAAGTCTTTTCTACCATAAAATATCCTTTATAGGAAGTTTGAAAACACATTTCTATCTAAATCAAAAGGTTTGAATTCACAAATATTTATACAAGGTAATGAACAAACCAGAAAACAAATGTCAAAATGGAAGTAGCAAGCCCTTATATTAATAATCAGCCCTAAGTATAAATGGAGTGAATATATGAATCAAAAGCACAGAATGGCTAAATATATTAAAAAAAAAAAAAAAAACCCTATATGCTCCTTACAAGAGACCTACTTATGCTACAGAGACAAACATTGATTTAAAGTGAAGCAGTGGAGACTGGTACCAAAACAATGGAAAGTTCAACAAGACAGGAAACACTTTCTTATCATATAAAATAGATTTTCATGTAAAAGTAACAAGAGCCAAAGATGGAAGTTATATAACAAAATATAAACATGGCAGGAAATCACAACACTACACACAAATATATAAAAAATACTAACAAACAACATGAGATATTGACAACACTTGAAAACAACAGATTAATGAAGGACTGTAACACCCCACCCACAGCAATGAACAGATCATCCAGACAGAACATCAATAGGGAAATAACAATTTTAAATGATGAATTTGATATGTTGGATTGATTATATTATCTGCAGAGCATTTCATCATAAAACTATAGACTACACATTCTTTTCAAGTTCTTATGGAAAAAAAGACCATATGTTGGTTGTCAGTACATAAAACAAGGCTCAATAAGTTATGCAAAGAGAAATCATTGCAAGCATCTTTTTAGAAAATAATGACATTAAATATAAATTAATGTAAAGAAAAAAAACAAGTGCTGAATAAACAACATATTAATGAACAACTATTGAATCAATAATGAAATCAAAGGTGAAATAAAGAATACTAGGAATGAAATAAAAATAAAGACAACAGTACTCTCAGGAAAGTTTGTTTCCAATATATGTAGCAGTAGAGCCTAACTCAGGAAATAATAATCATAAATAAAAAACCTAAATAATTAAAGTAATAAGAACAAGAGGAAAACTAAGTCAGCAGAAGAAATTTTGAGCACAAAGCAATAAAACAAACTCAGAATCAATGAATCTCAGATTTTTTTGAAAAAAATAAAGGCAAATCTCACAAAAAATGAGAAACAATTAAAAATTGAAAAAGGGAAAGTTACAACAGATACTATAGAAACACAAAAAAAATCACATAAGTCTTCTGAACACGTTATGGCAACAAATTTGAAAACCTAGAAGAAATGCCCAAATTCCTAGAAATTTCATTCCAAGACAAAATTAGGAAGACAGAAAATCTGAACAGATGAGTCACAAGCAAGGAAGTTAAAGCAGTAAATCAAAATCTTCTCTACTCCCCCTTCAGACCAAAAAAAGATCAGGACAATATTGCTTCAGTAGTGAATTAAATCAAAATTTCAAAGAAAACATTAATACTAATCCTCATTATTTTTAAAAAAGTTGTAAAGGAAGATATAAACTTGTACAGTGTATGTAGTTAACATTATCCTGATTCCAAAACCAAATAAAATGTTAACCCCCCAAAAAAAATATTACAAATATCTCTAATGAATATTTATTAAAAAATCTTCAACCGACCACTAACAAACTAAAATCAACAACTCATTAAAATTTCCATGTAGCAGAATCAAGTGCAATTAGTTCTAGTGATGCTAGGATGACTCAACATAATCAATAAAAACAATATACCCTATTAACAAAGGAAAAGACAAAAAACATATAATCATTTCTATAGCCACAGATAAACATTTGATAAACTATAACATTCTTTTGTTAAAACCTCTCAAAATGGTTATATATAAAATGTAACTTAACAAATGCCATATATAACAAGCCCACAACCAACATCATATTTAATGGAGAAAAGCTGAAAGCTATTCCTCTAAGATCAAGAAAAGGGAGACATTCACCCTCCCCATTATTAATTAGAACGTTTGAAGTCCTAGTCAATGGAGTTAGACACACACCACCACCACCAACAAAGAAGGCAATCAAATGGAAAGGAAGGAGTAAAAATAAAACTATTTGCAGATGACATGAAAATAGAAACCCCTAAAGACTGTAGTAAAAATCTGTTTGAAATGATAAAACTAATATAACAAAATGGCAGGCTTCAACGTTAATATACAAAAAATTTGTTGCATTTCTTTATACAAATAACAAATTAGCAGAAAAAAAATCAAAGGACCCCTCCATTTACAATTGCATCAAAATGGATGAAATACCTTGGAAAAAATTCAATGAAATAAATGAAAGACATGAACACTGAAAACTAAGACATTGTTTAAACAAATGGAAGACAACACAGAAATGGAAAGATATTCCACATATGGGCTGACAGAATTAACATTGCAAAAATGGCCATATTACAATAGCAATATACAGAATTAAAACTGTATCAAAACCATGAAATTCTTCACAGAAGTAGAACAGAAATGATTGTATTTACTTGGAAGTAAAAGACCCTGAATAGCAACAATAATTTTGAGATAAAATAACAAAAATGGAGATAATACACTCTGGTGTCAAATTATACTACAAAGCAATAGTAATTAAATAAGCATGGTCTTGGAATAAAAAACAGACATAAAAATCAATGGAATAGAATTAGAACCAGGAAATAAACCCGCACACATATGGACAGTTAATTATGACAAAAGAGCAAGGGCATACAACAGGACAATAGTACTCTTTTCAACAAAATGGTATTGGCCACAAAACTAACTTTACAAGAAGTGCTGAAATAAATTCTATAAAATGAAAAGAAACCCTACCTAAAAGCCAAAATATAAAACGTGGGAATGAAAAGAGTAAAAATGTGAATTCTTAGATGAGCTCAAGAGTAAAATGTTGTCAAATAAAACAAATTGAGCACAGAAACATAGGTCCAAAAAAAAACCAAAGAAAATTAAAAATGAAACCACACACAACATGAATATATATATGTATATATGTATATATGTATATATATATGTATGTATGTAGGAAGAAAAAGGTACAGTCTCTAACAACGGTGAGAAAACATAGCAAAATGGCAACAGTTACATATCATTCGTCATCTTAAATGTTAAATGATTAAAATCACCAATCAAAAGGCAGTGTCCAAAAGAATTTTTAAAAAGCAGCGTAATTCAATTTTCTGATACATTCAGAAAACTCATCTACATTTGAAAGATAAACATAGACTCAAAGTCAATGGTTGAAAGATAACAATCAGAACCAAAAATAAAGCAGGGGTAGCCATACTTTTATCAGATAAAACAGACTTCCAATTAAAAAAGGTAACAAAAGATAAACATGAACATTATATAATTATTAAGGTGTCAGTTAAGCAAGAAGACTTAATACTTATTAACATGCACCAAATGAAGGAGCATCAAAATAAAAAAGCAATTATTAACAAAACTAGAAAGACAACAACAATATAATACTATTAGGAAACCACACAGCGCCCCACTTGCAACAATGGACAGATCAACCAGGCAGAAAATTAATAGGGAAATGACAGCTTTAAATGATAAATTAAAACAGATGGCTTTAATAGACATATTCCAAATACTTCATCCGACAACAGAATTCACATTTTTCTCTATTGCTCATGAAACATTCTGGAAGATAGACTAGGATGTTTGAAAATTAAACACAGCTTAAGAAATTTACAAAGTTTTAAATAATATCAAGAATATTCTCTGATCACAGTGGCATAAACTAAAGATCATGCACAAGAAGAAAACTGGACGTTTCCAAAATATATGAAGGCTAAACAGCATACTTTTGAATTACTCATTAAAAAGAGAAAATCAAGGAAAATTTAATAAGTGCTTGGAGACAAACGAGAATGAAGACACAAGCTACCAGAACTTATGGAGTGCAGCAAAAGCACTAGGTAAGAGGGAAATGTATTGCAATCCAGGCCTGTCTCATGAAACAAGAAAAATCACAAATAAAAAATCTAACCCTACATCTAGGACAAATAGAAAAAGACCAATTAAAACCCAAAATCAGTAGAAAGAAGTAAACAAAAAATAAATTAGCAGAAATAAAACAGATATCAAAAACAATTCAGAAGATTAATGAAACCAAAAGTTGGTTCACTGAAAAACATGAAATTCACAAAATTTTGATTAGGCTTGTTACAGTTTTGGGGAGAAACCAAACGAGCACTCTTCGGAAGTATTTTAGGCAGATTTATTACACGCGTGGTCTCAGCTGGGATTTCTTCCCCAAAGAGCTGAGCCCCGAGTTCTGATTAGAACATGCTTATATAGGCTAGAGCAACCTGGGAAGAGAGGGATGTAAATTAGGGGAAGGGGTTTCAAGCTCCGGAACTTCTCTGTCTGCTGGCGAGCAAGCTCAGGTTACAGGAGGTGTCATGGCTTTTGTTTTTAGTTGCTGGAGGTGGTAGGCAGGCCCCTCCACAGGCTCGCAAAAAAAAAAAAAAAAAGACAACTCTCATAACTAAATCAGAAATGAAAGGGGAGAGGTTACATCAAATATCTTAGAAAAAGAAATCATCATAAGAGACTATTATGAATACCTATAGGTCAATAAATAGCACAATATTGAAAACATGGACAAATTTTTAGAAACAGGTTATCAAGAATGAATCAGAAAGAAATGGAAAACCTCAACAGTATAACATAAGAAAACTGAGGAAGTAACAAGTCTCCTCCAAAATAAAATCCAGTAACCAGATGGCTTTAATAATGCGTTTTACCAAATCTTGAGAGATTTAATACCTATTCTTCTCAAACTTTTCCAGAAAAAAAAAACAAGGAACACTTGAACTTTCTATGAGGCCAACATTACATAGATACCAAAAGAGACAAGAATATCACTAAGAAAGAAATTTACAAACCAATATTTCTAGTGAACATAGATACAAATATACTCAACAAAAAATTAGAAACTGAATCCAACAATACATCAAAAGGATCTTCCATCACAACCATTTGGGATTTACCCGGGTATACAAGGAATACAAGGTTCAACATAGGTAAATATATTAATGTAACACACCACATCAACAAAAGGAGAAAAAGGATATGATTATATCAATAGATGTAAGAAAGCTTTTTAATAAGATTCAGAATCTATGATAAAAAGTCTACATACAGTTGAGACAGAAGAAATGTACCTCATTATAATAAAGGTCATATGAGATAAACCCACAGCTAACTCATCCTCAATGGTTAAAAAAAAAAAATCTGAAAATGTTTCCTCTAAACTCAGTAGACAAGGCTGCCCACTCTCACTACATGTATTTAATATTGTACTAGAGGTTCTAGTTAGAGCAATTAGGCAAGAGGAAACAATAAAAGGAAGCCAAATTGTAAAAGTGGAAGTAAAACTATCACTATTTTCATATGGCATGAGAATACTGAAAACACTAAGATATTCATCAAAAACCTTCTAGAATTAATAAGTGGCAGGTTGCAAAACTCATATACAAAAATGCTGCATTTTATATGCAAAAATACAACAGAAGAGAATTAAATCAAGAAATCTCTATCCCTCTTCCAACAGAAACAAAAAGAATCAAATACCTTAGAAAATACTTGAGGTGAAAGACTTGTACAAGAAAAATGGTAATACTATCTTAAAGGAAATAGAAAAAGATACAAAGAGATGGAAATATATTCTGTGCTCATGATTGGGAATAACAGTTAAAATGACATTTGCCTAAAACAGTAGACAGGTTTGATGCAATCCCCGTGAAAAATCCAATGGGTATTTTTGAAGAAATTAGAACATATATTTAAATTTTATGGAATAACAAAAGACCCCAAATAGTGAAAGTAATCATGAGGAAAAAAACACAACAAAGTTGGAGGCAGCAACTCCTAGATCCTGAGCTATAACAGAAAGTGATAGTAATCAAAATTGTACAGTACTGAACTAAAGAGAGACACAGATGACTAGAACATAAATCATCAGAAACAAATTCACTCATATATGGTCAGTTAACTTATGACAAAGGAGCCAAGAGCATACAGTGGAGAGAGAAAATGGTATTTGGAAAACTGGACAGTGACATGCATGAGAATTAAGATAGATAACTCTAACACCATACACAAAAATTAATTCAAATTGGTTTAGAGAGTTAGATGTAATATTGGAAACCATAAACTTAGAGAAAATCTTGGCAAGTAATTCCATGATATCCACTTTATAGAGATTTTTGAAGACTGAAATCCATTCACAAGAGCAATAATAAAACAAGTGTAAACAAATTAAACTACATCAAACTAGAAAGCTCTGCACACTAAAATAAGCCATCACCAAAGCAAAAAGACAACATACTGACTGGGATAATCTACTTGAATATCATACATCTGATAAGAACTTAGTGCCCAAACTATAAAAAGAACTTATAAAACTCACAGATAAATAAACTCAATAAAAAAAATAGGCACAAGAAGTGCAAAGACATTTCTCCAAAGAAGAATACAGATGACTCACAGGCATATGAAAATATGTTCTTCCTAATTTGTTATTAGGAAAATGCACATCAAAATTACAATGAGATATAACTTTACACCTATGATATTGGCTATTATCCCAAAGTCTGAAAACAACAAATGTTGGTAAGGATGTGGAGAAAAGGGGACCCTTTCACAATGTTGGAGTGAAAATTCTTGCATCTTTTATGAACTACAGTATGGAAATGACTCAAAAAATTGATCATGGAAATCCCATATGATCCCATTACCCCACTTCTAAACATTTAGTGAAAAGGCACAGACATGCTATTCAGAGAAATATATGCATCCCCATGTTTACTGCAGCAATATATACCCATACATGTATGTATATATGTGTGTGTATATACATATATATACACATATATAATAGCCAAGGATTGGAAATTACCTATGTGTACATCAGATGATTGTATAAGAAAGACGTGGCATACATATAAAAGGGAATACTACAAAGCCTAAAAAATGAATTGTCATTTGTAACAACATTGATGGAATTAGAGGAACAATATGCTAAGCGAAATAAATCAGAAGGAAAAAGGAAAATACTGGATGATTTCATTTCACTCATCAGTAGACTATAAAGAAGCAAAGCAAAGGAACAGACAAAACAAAATCCAACCTTTGGGCATTGACAATAGAACTGATGTTATGAGTGGGGAATGGTGTGCGGGGTGGGAGCAGATTTAGTAAGGCCTAATAGAAAATGCAGGACTGTGGTAATTTGGATGCAGGAAGGGTGTGTTGTCATATATTTGAGGAATGATGAACCTATACATGTGGGTAATTGTTTTGTAAATCAAGTTACCTCAATAAATACTACATTTAAATAAATAAATAATGTTGGGAAGACTGGACAGCCAGCATACAAAAGGTTGAACCCTAGACCACTACCTAACACTATACACAAAAATTAACTCAAAATGGATTATACATATATAAATATGAATAATTCATATATATACACATACACACATATATACATATGCACACATATAAACACACATTTATACATTTACACACATATATAATTTACATACATACATTTACATACAGATATACATTCATACAAATATACATTCACACACATACATTCACACATACAGATATACTCATACACAAAGGCACATATACACATATAAATGTGTGTATATATGGTTTGACACCATAAAATACATACGTAAAACAGTACTTGAGACTAAACCAAGAGATGTCTTCAGAAACTCAACTCCAATGACAATAAAAATAAAATCCAGAATAAACACATGAGAGAATTACATCAAATTAAAAGATTTCATCTCAGTAATATATTTTTATAAGAAATAAAAGATATCCTACTGAGTGGAAGTATATATTTGCATATCATACATCAAAGAGTTAATATCTAAAATATATATTAAAAAACTTATAAAGCTCAACTGCAAATGAATAATTCAATAAAAAATGGGTAGAATCTTTATTGACACTTCTCCAAAAAGACATACACATGACCAATAAGCAGGTGAAAATGTGTTCTACACACAAAAATCAACACTAATTCACAGAATTCTATGAATCTCCATGTTCACTGTAGCATTATTTACTACTATCATAAACTGGAAACAACCTAAGTGCTCATAGACAGACAAGTGGATAATAAAGAAATTATATCAATACATAATGGAATACTATTCAGTTATCAAAAAGATGAAATCCTGTCTTTTTCAGCAACACATACAGACCTGGAAGGAATTAGTCTTAGTGAGATAAGCCAGAAAGAGAAAGATAGACATGAGATGATATAATTCACATTGATATATAGAGAATTCAAAAAAAAAACAAATGAACTAAAACAAATAAAATAAAAGGGAGGTGGAGGAAGGCAGATAAATTGAGTAGAGAGGATAAATTGTATAATGAAAGAAGAACTGAAGCAGTGGTGAATTAAATGTACTGGGTGTGCATTTACTATAATGTGCATCTTAAATCCATATGTTATGATTCATCAAACTATATTATGAAACTATCAAATCAGCATCATATGTGAATTAAAACAGACACACAGAACAGTTGAACAGAATTGAGAACCTAGACATAAATCCACACATAGTTACACAAAAACTTTACAACAAAGGAGTTAAAAGTATGAACGGTAGCAGGGATACTCTGTTCAAAAAACTTTCTTGGGAAAACAGGAAAGCCATGTTCAAAATACTAAATACAGATTGGTATCTAATATCATATACAAAAGTTAATTCAACTTGAATTAAAGACATGGATATAAGATATGAAACCATAAAATTTAAAAGGAAAAATAGGTTATTTACTCTTTGATGTTGGGCTAAGAGATGTCCTTGGAAATTCAACTTCAATGTCAAGGTAAACAAAAGCCAAACTAAATAAATGAGGTTACATAAAACTAAAAATCTCCACACAATAAAATAAACTGTCTTCAAAACGAAAAGACATCCTCCCAAATGGGAGAAGATATTTGCATAACATACTTGCTAGAAGGAATATCCAAAATATATACAGAACTCATAAAACTCAACAAAAATTTTAACTTTGAAAAAATTAAAACATCTGAACATATATTTCTCCAGTGAAGACATAAAAATAACCAACAGGCACATGGAAAGATGTTTTACCTCTATTGCTATTAAGGAAATGCAAATCAAAACAATGTGTTATCACATCTGTTAAAATGGATATTATCCAAAAGACTGGTAACAAGTGTTGGTGATTCAGAGAGAAGGAAACATTTATACAATGTTTATGGTAGTGTAAACTGGTGCAACTAGTATGGAAAGCAGTTTGGAGAATCCTTTTAAAAATATTTTTTAAAGAAATGCAATATGATATTATCACACTACTGGCTCTTTACACATAAAACACAAATACACTAATTTAATATATGCACCCTCATGTTTATCACATTTTTAAAAATATCCGAGACATGGAAACAACCAAAATAACCAGCAACAGATGAATTAAGATATGGTATATGTACACAAAGGAATGTGGTATATACGCTCAGCTATTAAACAAAGATGAAATCCTGCCCTTTGCTACGACATGAATAGATATCATGGGAATTATGGTTAGTAGGATAATTCAGAAAGAGAAAGAAAACCATATGATTTCACTCAAATATGGTATACAGAGAAACCATAATATAAACAAAATCAAGCAAAAATATATTTTTAATTTATAGATTCAAATCAGTGGCTACTGGAAAATAAGGAATTGACATATGTGAAAATTGGGCCAAAGCAGTTAATTATATAGCAAAGAGCAGAATCAAATTGTTGCTGGTAAACAGAACACATTTATATAGTTTTTGATTTTTGATGACAGATCTTTAGCTTATATGATGCTACCATTCAATGTACTTGAATTAAAAATAATGTATACATTAAAAAATCTAAAGCTGGAATATTATGTAAAAATCAGTTAGTTGGCTTCTGAAAAAAAAAATTATTAGGAATAAAGACTAGAGCTGTGCATAATGATAAAGAAGTTTCTTCTCAAAAAGACATAATTCTTATTAGGTAATTTGTGAGGCAATACATAATGTCAGAACTGTTAGAAGTGCAAATGTCATAGCCACAATGATAGCATATAGAGTGGTTTGAGAGAATGCAATGTCCTTTTTTCAGTAATTGATGATTCCAGAAGGCAGAAAATCTCTAAGGATGTGGCAGAGCTGAATAGCAGCATCAATGTGTTGGACTTTAATAATATCTACAAAATCTTTCATCAAATCGCATCTGAATACATGTTTGTCAATTTTGCATAGATTATTCACCAAGATAAGATTACATCATAGCCTATAAAAAGAGCTAAGAATGTGTCACAGAAATGATACAAAATATGTTCTCAAAATATGAAGGCATTTACATAGAAATCTATAGTGGGAAATAGCTGTGAAACTCAAACGACCTGGAGAGCAAACAAAATATTTCTAAATAATGCATGAGAAAAATGAAACATTAAGAAACACTTTAAAATATCTTGAACTAAATTAAAATTAAAACATAAATAAATGCAGAAACAAAAGCAGTACTCAGAAGAATATTTATAGCTTAAATACCTATATTAGGAGAAAGTCTACAAACTAAAACTTGCAGCTTCCATCTTGAGACATGAAAGGATATCCATTTATAATTAAAGCATGAAGAATAATAAAATTTTATAAATTAGTATAGAGATGAATAAAATAAACATGAAATCAATAGAGAAAAGCAGAAAAATAAAAAGCTGTTATCTTTGAAAAGATAAATAAATTTGGTAATACTCTAGACAGGATTGCAAGAGGAAACAATCTCTACTATAAGAAATGAAATAAGAGTCTGTATCCATGGCCATTGAAATGATATCATGAACAACTATGCACACAAATTTGATTATCAGGTGAAATTAAAGTTCTTTTAAAATCACAAACTTTAAAACTTATACAAGAAGTAGATCATCTAAGTAGTCCCATATCTATTCAACAAGTTGAATCAATATTTAAAAACCTTTCCTAATAGATAACAGCATACCAGCATGGGTTTCTCTTGTGAATTCTGTTAAATATTTAAGAAATTATACCAATTCCCTATAGTATCTTCCAAAATATAAAAGCAATTAATACCAAAGTGAGCTAAAGGTATTACAAGGAGAAAATAACCCCAACAGACTAAACACAAGATCTAAAAAAATCCTCAACAAAATATTAGAAAATGGAATTCATGATATATAAAAGAATTATATACCACGACCAAGTAGAATTTATTCCAGTTGTTCAAGGTTAGTTTCACAGTCAAAAAGCAATTAATGTAAATCACCATGTACTAAAGAAATATAATCATATGATACTGATATAAGTAAAGCATTTAGCAATATTAAATGCACATTTGTGATTAAGAAAAAATACTCAGAGCAAATGAGGAATGGAAGGAAACTTCCTCCACTTAAGAATGCTAAAAACTTACAACTAATAACAAATTGGACTTTCTTCTCCTAAAATTGTGAACAGGACAATAATATACCTTCTTACTACTCTTATTAAACATCATCCTGGAAAGGCTAGCTAGTATATAATAAAATTAAAATTTGTACAGAGTAAGAAGGAAATACAAAAATGCCTTTTTTTCCCACTGATAGCATTATCTATGTAGAAATCCCTACCAAAATTATTTGTTCTAAAAATTTTTATAACTTACAGTATATAAGAATATATAAAAAATATTTAACTTACTGTATACCAACAATCACAATTTTTCATAATTTTAAATGTATAATACTATATAAGCTTCAAAATATGAAATACATTAGTTATAAATCTAATAAAATATATACAGAAGCTATGTGCAATTAACTAATGAAATTAAAGATTTAAATAATCAGACATTGCATGTCCATGGATTGGAAACCTCAGCTGTTATAATGCCAATTCTTCATAAATTCATCTATAGATTTAATACAGTCCCAATCAACTTTTAACAAACTATTTTGTGCATACTGGCAAAATTATTCATATTTACTTGGAAAGGCAAAAGTCCAAGAAAAGCCAAAACAATACTGAAGAGAAACAAAGTAAAGCCAACAACGACTTCAAGACATTACAAAATATTAAAATCGAGACATAATTATATTACCCAAAATTAGATATATAGATCAATGACACAAAATAGGGAATCCAGACACAGATCCACACAAATATAGTCAGCTGTTCTTTGGAACAAAGACACTTAAATGGAGAAAAGATAGTTTATTCTGTAAATGGCATTAAAATCTTGAACTTTCATATGAAAAAAATAAGTGTCTAGATCCATTCCTAATATTTTTCACAAATATTAACTCAAAATGAACCATAGATCAACAATTGCTAGGAGGTCATGCCGAATTGGAAGTAATTGAAACATAAGATTTATAAGCTACACAAAATAATTCTGAGTGATACTGTATATGAATAAATGGCATTATTCATTTGTCAAAACTCATGAAACTTTCCAGTCCCCCAAAATGAAACCTTTATGTACATAAATACTTCTAAATCATTTCAGATACTGAAAATAATGCAAACTGTGACATGAGAATCTAAGTATGTTATAAATGTATGAAAAAAGCTGAAAGGAAAGAGGGGAAAATTACTAACCTAAGTAACTTGGAAATAGAATCTGAAAGAATAAAAAGGAAAGTAACTAAATACTATACTAGTTGACAGCATTGTTATCCATAGGTGTTAATGATTAACAGTTCTGATACTATTATCTATATGTACTGACACTGAACAACTAAGTAAATGGAGGGTGGACGTCAGATTCACACCATTGAAAAATGAAACTACAAATAAGAGTAGACTCTGGCCATCTCACTAGTTATGCAGTTGAAAATAAGAGTGAAAACTCATGTTTAACTTATTATACATAAAATGCTTATATGTTTAAAAATATGTATGTATAGATACATGGAATAAACACACATATTTCTTTGCTCTGACAGGCAACAATCCTAAAATAAATGAGTAGCAAATAATAAACCTAGTACCCAGACCTTGATTTTCAATATGATTTAAAAGAACCAGGGCTCCTTAAACAAAAAAGATTCTAGAACACTGGTAGGATCCAAATATACATGAGACTGAATCATCTTACAGTGCCAGAAAATAATTATAAAAAATGTACTACTTATATGTGTACATATGTATATAGATATTGTGTATATATATACATGTATATATACATATATTATAATGGGATACTTCAAAAGGATATGGGAGCCAACTGAAAGGGTTCTGTCAATGATCAAATTAGTACCATTTGAACGAGAATGTAGGTAAAGGAATATAGGACTATAATCCAAAGTATAAAATAAATATTCATGAGCCTAGACTGATACATAATTGAATAAAAAGGGACAAAAAGACAAATAACACAGAAGTTTAAATAAAGTATGTAGATACTCCATTCTAAATATACATTCTGTAGAATTAATTCCAACCAAAGAGTATAATATGGAAAGGGTGAAAAAATATTTGCCTGATAGAGGGACAAACTTACAAATACTGATGATTAAGGTCAACATTAGCTATAATTCATGTTAATACTATACACTCTTGAAGTATGAGATTGGAAATTTACCACTGTGATATTCTCCCAAATGCATATTTGCTGTATAATCATAAGAAAAACATTGCATTCCAATAGGTATCCTGCAATATGTGTTCATCTAAAACAAGAGAAGTCTGTAAAACTGTCCCAACATGCCTACATGTGATATGGTATCCTAGATGAATTCCTGGCAACAGAAAAGTATATTTGGTACAAACTAAAGTCTAAGTAAAGCTTAACTTTGTTATTAATAATTTATAAATACTGGTTCATTAACTGAAACATAGGTTATCATACTATATAAGATTATAGAGGAATTGTATGGGGGTTATATGGGAACTCTAGCATATGCTCAGTATCTCTAACTCAAATTTTAAAAATAGTCCGTTAAAATGCTTTTTTTTAAATAAAAGATGACTTCTGTAGAATATTCTAGCTGAGTCAAATCAATTATAGAGGCATCTAGTTTTAGGTGATCTACATTAGGATTTATTCTCAATCTGTTTATAAAACTATTAATATTCATCCCTCTTTGGAGCAGTAGCCCAGGATCCAATGAGTCTGGACACTGAAAAGATGTGTGAGAGAGAGTGATCTGAAGGAGATTCTTTTTGCTCTTTGTGTGTGACTATACATATATATATATACATATATATATTTATATAGACATTAGTCTTCAAATAATTGAGGAAACTAATTTTCAAGAATATTCTTTCTTGTATAATTATATTTCAGTATATCTCAGGTAATAACTCACCAGTGATATCAAAGCATCTTACTGATTTGTCAGTTTTTTCTAATAACTTTTTAATATTAGTGAATGCCAACAGAAAATATTTATCATTTTGTGTATTAACAGCTATGGAACAGTTGCTGTGACTATGTTATGGCCTTGGATTAACCTATTACAAAGGCCTTGTTCCTTGGCAAAAGCAGTACTCCGTCTTTGTGGAGGCATATCATCATGGTAGAAAACAGAACTAAAGTGGGCTGGTGGAAACACTCAGTGTTCTCTAAAGCTTCTGCTTGGAACTTATCCACCCATTTTTCCTGATTGAAGCTAGTTGCATGGCAAAGCCCAACCAGAGCTGGTGAAAGGTTAATTTGATTATTTGCTTAAAAATGCAATTTAGCAACGCTTACCACCATTACTACTCAACAGTTGTCAGAATTGCCAATTTCCTTGAAATGGAATGAATAAAGCAGCATACATACCTACCTGAAATAATTAAAATGGGACTCAGTTCATTTATGTAAGAGTGTTTTATAATGTCAAAGTCATTACTAATCTGTTAGAGTTCTTCAGAGAGGTTAGCAGAGAGCCTCAGACAAAGTAGGCATCCCAATAATTACTAATTTAAGCCAAGTATTTTCATTTGAGTTGAAAAGAAGACGAGACTAGTTATGGCAAATTAAAACATGAAGGAAGCTATTTCCTTGGGATATCTAGAAAATTGAGAGGCTTTAAAATCTATCTATGTGAGTGATTGTGAAGAAAGGAGGAACTTAGAAATATATTCTTACTGAGATGCTCATGTAATAGGTGCATAATGACATCCTTTATGGATATCAGCCCTTTATTATGCAAAAATCCATGCTGAGCTCTCAGCCTTATACTTATTGATGCAGTTTCCCAAGTATTTTGAAACTAGAAAAGACATGTTATAGTAATTGAATAATTGAATTTATATCCCATTGTGAATAAAGACATCAATTTGCTAATTCATAATCTGTCTTTTATTACTGTAGTCAAAGCAAATCAATAATTGTTTAAAAAGTATTTGAACACAACACGAATTGCATCTTATATTATTGAACTTTTTAGACTGAAAAATTCCTTGAGACCAACTTATTATTTTAGCCACTTTCAGACTGCTCAGAACCCTTGGATATTATTTCCACCAGTTTGAGGGCAACAATGAGAAGGGTGGAATTCCCAGATTTTAATTGGGACTATGTTTACCTATTTTACATATGGAATTTACTCTTTCACAGACAAAATTTTATTTTATTCTCATTAATTTATTCCCTGAATGTCATGAAATGAAACCATGGTAGAGGTAGAGAAGGAAAACAGGAAATGTCTCAGGAATTTCTAATAAGTCAATATTCCCAAGATTACTACTAAAAATGGCCTGAGAAAATTTAATTTAAATGTAATTTTATAAAAAGTACTATTAAAAACTATTTTTTACTTCAGTAAGAAAACTATTCCTAAAACTATTTATATTAAGAAGTATCTTTTGAATATGATTCAGAACATGAAAAAAGAACATTCTGAAGGGTAATTAGTTGGTAAATAGTTCTAATGCAGACCAGAAACTCAACTGATTCTTTAAGAAACTGATTTCATTTTCTCATTTTTGGATTCTATGATTATAGATAAATTATGAGATCAACATACTAATAACAATTTTTGGATAATTTTAAATTGTGTCTGTATATGTGAGTTTAGATGATAGTATGAAATAATCTATTTCACAATTTTAGGATCTCTAATGAAATTTTCAAAGTGATGTGAGAGAATTTTTTTCTCCAAAGCTGATGAGTGTTTAATGTCTATTCTTTTTAATAAAAATTATATTTAAAGATATGATTTGATATATATCAATTACTACAATAGAACTAATCCTCATATAGCTGCCAAGTATTTTCACATACCAGTAAGAACAAAAATCTATTTCTTAGAAATTTGTAATATTCATTAGTCTTGCTAATTATAGTCATCATGCTATGCATTAAATTTCTAGATTTATCCTACTTGACTGCAAATTTGTACCCTTTTGACCAATATCTCTATACTACCTCCATGTCCCTGCCTTGATAAAAGATTACTCAAATCTGTGCTTTTATATATTGACTTTTTATATTTCATTTATAAGTGATATTCTACAATTTCATGTCTACTCTGAATTGTTCATTTATCATAATGTTCTCTCTACCTCTCGCAGTGTCACTATCAATACCAAGCAATTATTTTTTATCTACATTATTAAATAGAAATACTGAAATAAAATTCAGATAGATAAATTAGGACTGATGACTTGACTCCCCTGATCTGATCTGTTGGATTTGGACTGGTATAAGAGGGATTAATCACTTCAACTATGGACTCCTTTGAGAGGTAATGAATGAGTCAAACATTTTCACTCTGAGTTGCTGGGTATGGGTTTAAAACATTCAAACAATATTAATTTTCTTTAGCTCTTTATATGAGCAAATAGCTATTATGGGTACAAAAGTCTTTTCTATATTACAGCGTAATTCTATTAGTTTTTACTCTTAATGTACAACTCTTGGGGGAATTGCTATACAATGCCAAAGAATCACTGCGATCACTTAAATGTTCCCATATGCACAAAATACAGAAAGATACTTCATCCTTGAAGGAGAAACAAATAGTTTATTTTTGCCTAAGCAAATAAGGACTCTCTCCACTAAAACTGCAGGAAGAACAGAATTTAGACCAGCGGGAAAGGGCTGAAAGTGTGTAAGTATCTCTCAATACCTAAGTTTCTCCTTTTATTTTTTAACCATACTGAGATCCCTTCAAATTACCCCTCTTTCCCCAAACCAGCCTGATTCTCAAAGCTTTCTCTTCATTACGGCTGTTGAAACTGAACACTGGACTATTCTATGGAGTTGAAGTTGACATATGGTAAACAAATGCTTAAAATACCTCAAACAATTTGTTTGAGACTTTCAAACAATGTGGGGAAGTTTTTGAGAGTTAATGAGAAAAAGAGAAACTTTCCTAGGAACACTTCTATTACTCAGTTTTTACAAACACATACTGTATCTCACTTTTATTTTTTCTTTTCCTTCTGATGACTGCCAGCATTTCCCTGTCATTTTCACAAAATGCAGGATTATAAAATTGTTCAAATTTGTAAAAGTCAACATAAATTTATATTTACTAGCACAGATAGCAACCTTCTGAAACTTCAGATGAGAATGGGGGAATACAAAGAAAAGTTGTGGTAAGGAAAAAAAATGAAATAGAAAGAAGTTAGTGTCAAAGAAATTAGGAAATCAAATCAAGGAATAAGATAACTTGGTGGTATATAAAACACATAAATAAGCATTCTTATTGTAAGAAATCTCCAATTTTTAAATGAGCCAATATGGAGAGTAATATTTAGAAATGTATCAATTAATGAAGAATTATATATTCATATAATAAAAAATTTAAATTATGCACTAATATTAAAATACAACAAAATATTTGATTATATTTAGTAAAATATAGCTACAAAATATGAAATGTTTTGATAAATATACTAATGTTTATAGTAGTGTTATCTGTCTATACTAGCTAAATTTAATGACCATTATATTGCCTGAATTTTTTGAAGGTATTTGAGACTCACTTCGAAAATTGTATCATCCCAGATCTTAATCTAATAACATAAGAAATATTTTAACTTTAATCTAGGTTTCTCAGTCATTATTCCTAAAGTTTCAAATAAGTTTGACTCAGTACAAATACCAAGGATGCTCCCAAAGAACAAAATCTTGCTAACATTTATGATATTTAAAACAATGTTTCTGATATTCCAGAAATTAATATATATATTTGACTAATTTATATCAAAAGGAAGTATTATGGTTCAGCAGAAAAGTATTAACTTTTCAATGATTGAATATATCCATGTAGAAAAAAATATATATGAGCCCCTACATTATTTAACATAAAACTTTCATATGAATCAGGTATCTAAATTTGAAAGACAAAGAAGTAGAGGTCTTATTACAAAGGATAAGATAACATGTTAGTGATCTGGAAGAGAATAAAAACTTCCTCTACTGGCACACCTTGGTGGAGTTGTGGTTAGGTCAACTGGTAACCACATCAGAAGACCCAGGTTGGCATCCTGGGTCTGGGGGTAAAAACTAATATGAACAATAAAAATAAATAAAATGCTCCTTCCTTGTCTCTCTTCCTGCCTATCTGCCTACTCCCTTCATTCCTGCCTGCATCTTTCCTTAAAAAAAAAAAAAAAAAAAAAGACTTTTTAAATAAGACCTAGGAAAACTTACCATAAAAGAAAAATAAATAAGACTGTATTAGGCCATATTAAGCAAGTGAAAAGGTAAACATACAGTTGAAGACATTGCCATCCACATATTTCTAAGGAATATACTCTGTACTTAAAATAAGCATGCACGCACACATCATAAGCTCAAAAATCCAAATGAAAACCAATAAAAAGTGTACAAATGACTTGACCATTTTATAAAGATAAAAAACACAAAAATTACTTTCTTCACTAAAATGCAAATTCAAACCTCAAAACATTACCATTATGCACCTATCAGAATACTTAACATTAAAATAATAAGAATAAATACAATTAGACATACTGTGGAACCCTACAGTAATACACTGTGGGAAGGCAGGTAAATTGGTAAAACTTGTCAATCTAGCAGACAAAAATATGTATATGATGAGTCAATTTTATTCCTAAATATTAGATAATAGAATATGAAATTGCCAATATTCATTTGCTATTTACAATGACAAATTCACGTGGTTCATAGATCCAAAAAAATTCTCTATATTCTTCAAATGCTTTTTATGTTTAAAGTAATACTATTCTAAATAGAACCAAACTGGAAATTCAAATGTTCAACAGAATAAAGTGTGTTCTATTCATACCGTCAGTAGTTAGGGAGACTATATAATTTACAACTGTAGGCACATTTTTTTAATGAATTTAACAGAAACTGTGGTTGAAGAAATCAGTGAATAAGCGGCATATACCTGTTTGATTTTGTTATATAAAGTACATAATAGTCAAAACTAACCTAGATGTTAAAATTCCAGATATTATCTTGTTTAATAAGGTAGTAACTGAATCAGATCACAGTAACACTCCTAGTGTGTGCATGATAATCTGTCTCTTGACTGAGCGCTCAGTTTGCTGATTTGTGAAGACTTCATGCTCAGTACATTTGCAGGTGAGATTTTTAATACCAACATTATACTTTATTATTTTTAAAAAGATTAAAAATAGGTATAGTGTTCTCCATGCTTTGAAGTTACACTTCAAAGATAATTTAGAAAATATTTAGAGAAATTGTACATATCTGGAAAGTGTATAGATTACTGAAACATCTTTATATAAAATTAATACTCAAATCGACCTTGCGTTTGTAAAACAGAACACAAAGTTCTACTTAAGCCAGTGCTAGATGCTTCAGAAATTAGAGATGATTTCAAAAGCAGGAACTCAATGCCACATTGTCAACACATTTGAACTATATGCTATGATTTGGGCATAAAATCATTAAATTTCAAGACTGTCACAATAGATACTTGCACATGTAAAGTACAGGAACAATTACATAGAGGGGCAGTAATACAATGTCACTCATAAACTTCAGCATTATGATTTCATTTACCCAGTAAAATGGAAGCGTTTTTTTTTTTTTTTTAATTATTTCATCATGCCCTGATGGAGCAGTGGATGTGTAAAACACACATAGATCTCAAGCACCTGGGTTTGCTTATAGAGGCTGGCAGGAAGAGCCAGGATGAAGTAAATAAAATGCTTCCTCCTCTCTTCTAGAAATAAATTAGAATCACCCCATGTTGCACACAAAAGTACTTATACGGTATCATTACCAACCCATAATGACCCTTTCACTGTATGGAGGGAACGAATGTAACTTTAGAGCAGTATTTGATATTACTTTGAACCACATCAGTTTTACTTCTTGCTTTGATAATAGTGACAGTTAACATCTCAGTTGTTATAAAAACTCATTTTATTTTCATGAATGTAAATTCAAGTCACTCCAATCTACTAGATTCAAATTTAATTCTCTTTGGAATTATGAACCAGTTCTTTGTCCTTATTTTTAGCAGAGATGGACAAGCTTCACAGATTAAGAGATTATTTTTATTCATACTGTGCTATTTGATAAATGTTCCATTTCTTCCTGAATGAAATTTAGGGATATTATTAGCCATTTTTCAAAATATTAATAAAACACTCTGTGGGTAAGGGCACACTGTTGTCAACGTGTTTATAGCAAAGGTGGCCCATTGAATTACTAACAGAAATCTTAAAACTACAAAATGAAAAAGAAAAATACTCAATAGTTTCTCATATGGGGAAATGTAAAGAAACAAAATGAACAACAAAACACAACCAAACTCTCAAGACTCTGATATTAGACTATAGTTAACAGAGTTGGGGTGGGTGAGAAAGGAGGGCAGGAATATGGGGTTGAAAATTAAAAATAATAATGTCTGGCACAGAGCTCTGGTGATAGGTATGATGTATTGTACATATCAAGGAGAATAGATATTTATGATTATAACTGTATAATACTGCAAACAAATGAAACAATACATTTTAGCTTAAAAAATTTTTTTCTCTCTGTTAAGATTAGGCTTCAAATCTCAAGTTTATGCTTGAACTTAGATTCAAGACTTAAGTATCTGCTATAGGTCGACTTGGTTTTCACTTGAAAATAGTATCATTTTTGCCTTCTCAGAACCAGGTTTTCTTTCTCACATATCCCCCACTTCTGGTAACCACAGCTTAATATTCAGAGCCTAATAATTGTGTTATGTTCTGTTAGTTCATTTTGTTTCTTTATACTCTCTGTATGAGGTTATTGTCCAGTATTTCTTTTTCTGACTCATTAGCATAATCACTTCAAATGTCATCCAAGTTTTTACAAAAGGCCAGATTTCATCTTTTATAACTGAAAATTCATTTGAGTGTATATATCACATCGTCTTTATCCAGTCATCCCACAGTGGATATTTAGGTTGATTCCATGTCTTGAGTAATTTGATTTGTGCTGTAATGAACACAGGGGTATAAAATATCTTTTCTGGTTAGTTTTGTAAAATATTCTTTGAGTATATACCTATGTCAAAGGGTAGTTCCATTATTTTATATTTTTTTAGGAATCTCTTACTGGTTTCTATAGCTTTTACACTAATTCCTTATCACCAATATGTGAGAGTTATTTTTCCTCCATACCATTGCCAAATTTGTTGTTTCTAGTATTTTTTTATATATAGGCTATTCTCACAGTACAAAGGTGATAAATCATTGTGGTCTTGGCTTGCAGTTTCATAATAGGTGATATAAAGCACTTTTTTTTTCCTTTTTTACATGTTTTCCATCTGTATGTCTTCTCTGGAAAAGATTTATTAAGGTCTTGCCATTTTTGATTGGGTTATTTTTTGTTGAATTTTAAGAGTTCTTTATATATTTCGGATATTAACACCTTGGTGGATGTATGATATGCAAATGTCTTATGTCATTCAGTGGGATGTGTTTTTGTTTTGATAATAATTTCTTTTTAGATTGATATAGCCCCATTTGTTGAATATTTCTTTTCTTTCCCTTGTCATTGGCATCAAGCTCCCCAAAATACCTCTAACACTGATACCATGGAACATACTGCCTATTTTTCTCTTCTACGTATTTGATGACTCCAGGTCTTACATCCAAGTATTTGTTTAATTTTTATTTTTGTATGATTTTAGTCATTGGTCCAGTTCCATTCTTTTGTAGTGTTCTAAATTCATTGAAGAGACTGTCCTGGCCTTCTTGGTTCCTTTGCTGTAAATTAGTTGTCCATATATGAGTAGGTTTCTGAATTCTCAACTGTATTCCCTTTATATGTGTGCTGATTTTATACTAACATCATGCTAGTTTTACTATGGCTTTGCAGTGTATTTTGAAGTTGGAGAGCATGATACCTCCATTTTTGTTCTTTTCTCACTGAACTTTTTTTTTTTCCTGCTTGTGGTCTTTTCATAGTTCCCAGTAAATTTTGTGTGTTTTTTTGTTCTATTTATGAAGAAAGTTACTGATAAGTTGATAAAGAGATACACAAATTTATAAAATCTCTAAGTAATTTTGTCATTTTAATAATGGATGTTAACACTAATCTATGATAGTGGAATATCTTTCCATTTATTTGAGTTCTGTTTCTTTTCACAGTGTCTTACAGTTTTCAGTTTACATATTTTTTACTTCGTTGTTGAAATTTATGCCAAAGTATTTTATTTCTGACGTAAATATAATGGAACTATTTCACTGATTTATCTTTCTACAAATTCATCTGTCTATAGACACACAAGAGTTTTGTATAATAAAAATACAATAAAGGTGGCAGACTAAAATTATTTCTAACAGCTTTTTTACCAGAGATTTTGGTATTTTCTATTATCATTATTGAATGCAAAGAATTTTACTTTTTTCTTTCCAATTAGTTTTACTTTTCTATTTGAATACCTTTTATATTCTTTTCTAGAGTAATTGTACTGGATAGGACTTTTAACACTATATCAAATAATATTAAGTATGGAACATATTTTTCTTATTGCTGATCTGAGCTAAAACTGTTTATCATTGAGTATTTTGTTGGTGGTGGGTTTGTTACATATGGTCTTAAGTTGAAAAATGTTTCTTCATTATTCATTTTACTGAGTTTTTACCATAAATGGTGTTGAATCTGTCAAAAGATGTTTCTATATCAATTGGGATGATTTTTATTGACATAGTATATCACATTTATTGATTTGTGTATATTGAAACTATCGATGATTCAAAATCAGGCTAGAACATGACACAAAAAGAGAAAAGTATAGATCAATTGCTCTAATGACCATAGATGCAAAATTTTTCAACAAAGTTACAGAAATCCAAATTCAACAGCATATTTTAAAAAATCAAAATCATAAAATAGTCTTTAGTCCATGATTTGGAGATCTGTACTATAAATTCAGTTTTTTGACACTAATTCTGCTTTGGTCACTCTTAATCCAGGCTTATCCTTGTCTCCTTACCCTTCTGGTAGAGTATAGTATTCCACCCTTGAAGGAATCAACTTTTATATTAAAAGTTATAGCTAAAAATAAAAATGTTTATTAGCAAACAGGAGTATAATATTTATATAATGCATACATGTATCTTGTATTTATTTGTATCTATTATTTCAGTTTATTTTTCTTCTTAGAGTAAGATTTTTCTTCCTGGTTAAGACTAATTCCTAAGATTTTTCTTTTAATGGTCTAATTTAATTTAGTCTTATGAGGTAATTTCAAATCATCTTTTTATTATTTCAATTTCTTATGCCTCTAATCAAGCTACAGAAAATGGAGAAATAAATTTTTGTATAGGTCTTCATAATAAATCTAAACAATAGTCTTATGACAACTATAGCATTTAAACCAGTAATCATTTTCTTTTTGAAATCTAAGAGAATTTGAAATTAGATTATTTTAAAGGGCACAATATCTGTTGTGTCAGCTGCATGACTCTTGCATCATGTAAGTCAAGTGAACCTAGCTTAGGAAAACTTCCATGGACATTATGTAGGTTATACTTCTGTAGACTCTCCCAGTTCTTGAATCTTATTCCATTCCCGTCACCCACTTAGTTATTCACTCATTTTTTCTAGAGAATGTTGTTTCTATAAAAGGAACATTTCAAAACGACGACTTATTATAAAGCTACAGCAATCGAGGCAGTCTAACACTGACAGAATAGATATAAGCCTTAATGGAAAATAATAGAGTAATCAGAACTGAATCTATATATATTACCAACTGGTCTTTAACAAAGGAGCAAAGGCAATAGGAGACAAAAAAAAGAGTCTCTTCAACAAATGGTGATATAACAATTGGGTATACACATTTTTAAAAAAAGAATCTAGATATAGACCTTTCACAAAAATTAGTTCAACATGAACCATAGACCAAAATGTAAAACAAAATTTTAAGACTCCCAGAAGTCATAGGTAAAAACAGAATACCTTGCACACATTGGTACCTTTATAGATAAAAAGATAACATCGATGAAAATTATAATTAATAAATTTAACTTTACTAAATTTCAAAGATTCTGGTCTGAGAAACACAATATCAAGAGAAAGAAGAGAGGTGGCAGGCTGGGAGAAATTATTTGCAAAAATCAGAGCTGATAAAGAACTGTTAACCAAAATATCAGTGACAAAGAAATAACTCAATTTTTTAAAAATCACCAGGCAGCTGGTCTTTACTCTTAGTATATGATTCATAATTCTTAAAATAACTAGCAGAAAATATTTTGCAATTGTTGGGAAATATGTGGTCAGGTTAGATGGTTTCAGGACCCTTCAACCACATGAATTTTAAAGGATTATATATTTAATCTGATAACATACTAATGTGATTACATGGAACTGAAAGTTTAAAATACCATTTTGCAAATGTATGAGAATTCACATGTATTCTTAAGGAGTCTGAGCAGGGATTATAAAAAAGCATTAACATTTACTTTTCTATCTGATATCTTTTGTGTTTAGGTATATTATTCTTCAACCTGGAAGGAGAAGTGGGCTATTAAATTTGACATAAATACCAGAAGGGTTTATTGAATAGCAACTGTTTAGCTCTGGGATTAGAAGTTGAATTCCTAAATTTGGAGAACACTAATCTGAGTCACAAGCTTAAATATTACTCTATTTTGATCCATGGGAGATGGGAAAATAGCTTTTTGCTCCAAGAAAACAGGTAACTGCTTTTCCTTTTAATACATGCTGCCCTCAACGTACCCTGATTGTCTACTAAAGTAACCTCTTTGGATTTATTGACTGAAAATGAATCCTTCAGCTGAGTGAGCCTTTATTCAAAAATGAATTTTCTTAGTGAGACATGTTCACCTATTATAAACAACCCAATATTTAAAATATTTTTCCTAATTTAAAAGAGCTTTAACCAATATATTTAAAAATATCTTACCTTAATGATACCCACTAAGTATTTGCAAATTGGAATAGAGAGGTTTTTTCCAACAATGAGGAATAAAGTGTTTATGTAACCTAGAAACCCAAAATATTTCATATGGACTTGAAACTTTGTCAATGTACTTTATAAGAATTTGAAAGAGACAAGCCAGTTGTTGGTCCAGGTCTTGTCGGTGGACATTGCTGCAGTGATCTCAACGCCTTGCAGCTTATATCGCCAAAGAATGACATAATTGATTTCATACTACCTTTGGTCTTTGGGGCTCCCATGTGGCATGCTGGGTATACTTCAGCTTTACACACATTATTGCTTATCACATATTTAAGGTTGTCTAGATAACATCTGACATTCCCATTCTTGATTCTAGTTAGTACTCTAGTAGTAACCACTGATAAAAATAAAATTGAAAAAAATCTCTATATTCCACCAATGTTTTAAGGAATCTGTTTAGAGTCTTTTAGTATACGCACATTTCCCCTTCTAACAGTTTTTGCTGTAATAGGTATCCATTTGTTAATGAGTTGTCCTTCTGACTAAAAAGCTGGGATGGGGTCAGTCATTAATCTCTTAAGAAATATCTGAGATTTTTAGTGAGTGACTTTACCCAGACTGCTTAAAAAAAAAAAAAAAAAAAGCATTTAAATGACTGTCATACTTACATGCTTCATCCTTTTTATTATAAAATTAATTTTAGGGTCTAACCTCATCCTTGAATCTGTTTGTTTTCTTACTTGTAAATTGACACAATTTTATTAGTCTTTTCTACCTCAAAAATTTTGTAGGCTTATTACAGGCTAAAAATCAACACTTCAGATTAGCTACTTTTGAGGAAATAAACCTATTAAAATATAGACATATGCAGTATATTTTAGATTTTAATCAATTCAATTGCTCTATTAATTTCAAGGTACGAAACCAAGAAATTCATTCTTAAGCTTCCTCACATAGACTCATCCAGTATCTATCAGTTATTTAATGCATATTCGCTAAGTTTCTTTATTCAAGTAGCAGAAATCTGTTTTCTTTAGCTTAGGCCAAAGTAGGGTGATCAGGAAATTGAAGCATCTTCAAGAATGTGGTGGCAGAAGAGTGAACCCTGTAAAGGAGCTGAATGAGAGTCCTATCAGTCAGAGGTGACAGCTGTCAGAGTTAGGTTTCTCTCTAAGCAATCTTTTTTCAGCAATGGCTATTATCTTAGAAGGCTATTTTTCAGAAGAGCTTTGCCTTTCGCAAGTTCTTCCAGTCTAAAGTATCTCCAGTTGCTCTTCCTCATTTAAAGTATATGGTTCTCTTGATACTTAAGAGAATTTCTACTGTGTATTTACTATGTGGATGTCCTTATTAGGTGAACTTTTGTATCTATCTCATTGAGAATATAAACTCTCAAAAGGCATGGGTATTATCTGTTAAATTTAAAAATGTTTCTCAAGCAGCTAGAACACTGCCCAAATAAAGTGTCTGCTGAATAAATGAATAGGAACATATAATTTATTTTATCTTTACCACTCAACACTATCAGCTTATTTTTTTCCTCTCTATACAGGCCTGCTTGTTTCTCTATGCATGTGGGTGTCATTTGAACCACTGATCATATAGCATAAATTCTATTTTTAAATGCCACTCAAGATCATCACTGTATAATAGAATGCAAAAGTTGAAAGTGCCCTATCTGGCTTCATTCAAATCACTAATTAAAAATAAAAGTTATCTGAGCACAGTATGGGAAAGAAGCCAACGTTACAATATAGGCTCTCCTCCCCCAACATAAGTGCAGCCATCAAGCAGAGAGAACAGGATCACCTAATTTCCAAATAAAAAGAACACTAATATATATATGTATATATGCAATCTATATGTATATTATATAATACATATAAAGCAAATATGTTTTAATGACTACTTTGTACTCAGAACTAGTGCTTAGTATTTTGAAAGACAAAAGGAAAAAAAGATATGACAAATTTCCTACACCATGGAAATTTAGATTAACTCTGAAGATAAACTCAATATAGGGTCACAAATTAACGTGCTTGCCATCTAATTAATTTCCTATATAAAAATTTTTGTTTATAAATGACACGTTCTTGATAAGATATGCCAACTATTTGAAAAATATTTAAGCAAAATATAATGTGTTTATATATATACATATTCCAATTATAAAAACTAAAAAATTAAATTGTTTTTAAAGTATCTAAGAAGATACTAACCTTTAAATAATTGTGTGTTTTGTGTATAATAACAATCATTAAAAGATTAAAAACACAAACTTAATACAATGGTAAACTGGGACAGAATGAGTTAGAATCTTTGGGAATAACAATTAGTTTTTTTTAGTATTGTTTTGTTTCATTGTGAATTATTTGAAAGCATTGATACTGAATTTTATTTTAGAAAAGATGCCTATTATATTAAGATTAAAAACAGCAAATAGTAACTGCTATTTTAAACTTATTTGCTAAACAGGCAAACACTATTTCTATAAATTATGTAAACATTTAAGGAAATAGCTTTGTTGAAAAAAGGACTAATCTTTGCTAGAAGAATAACAGGAATAGGCATGCCCTGCTGGCCTATTAGACAAGTCTGCAGCCTCTAGCTGAGTGAAGTCTACATACATTCCAAGAACCTGTGTTTAGAGCTTGGAGCCAAGGGTAACAACTAAGCTCAACAACTAAAGTGATTTTTCTCTCTCCCTACCTGCCTGCCTACTTGCCTTAATTCTCTCCTGTACCTTTCCTTTAAGAAAAAAAAGGCTAAAGACTGCTAGCAAAAGATACTGATTTTGCATTACTTCCCATAGTAACACAATATCACTCTTGGGCTTTAAATACCCTCAACCAAATTTAACTATATGCCATAAATCAGTTGTCATTTATTGATTCTTACAATTAATTATCATAAAGTTAGGTTTTAGTCTCTGCTTTTTTTTCTCATGGAATATTTAACCTTTGCTTCATTTGGCACATATAAAATCAGGACACATTAATGACGCCTTAATGAAAGAAATTAAAGAAGAGACAAGTTTGAAGGATATGGAAATAAATATATGTATCATTTTAAGGTGAGAGTATGCATTGAAAAACCTGAAAATGTTAATATCTTCATATTTGCAATTTGTCAGCATGGATGAACATAAGGACAGATAATTGCATAATCTCACTTATATGTGGAATATTTTTTAAAAAATCAAATACAAACAAATAGTACTTACCAAGGATGAGTAATGTGGGAGAAATGGGAAAATGGTCAAAGAACTAAAGTGGCCATACTGTAGTATTAGCAGTTTTCTAGATGTAATGTATAGAATAATGACTATTGTTAATACTGTACTGAATACTGAAAATGTGTTTGGAGAATATATTTCAGGTACTCTCACTATACAAAAGAATGCTAACTATGTAAGAGATGAATATGTTAGTTTGACAGTAGTAATTCACTATAGTATTCACTAGTCACTTCACAAAGTATATCACATGTTGATATGTATATCATATTATGCTGTACATTACACTAATATATAAAAATGTGTTGAAAAGTACAAAAGTAAACATAATTTAGAAAAATCTGGTTTTCTCTAAACTAAAAATTAAATAGATATTTTCAAGTGTCTTACTCATACATGTTTATATTATTAACATTTATCTTTAATTCTAGGTTGCTAAATAAATGCACCAAGGTAACCATATTTTACCACTTCTAAGTTCTTGATCCAGAGTGGAAACGAGAAGACAAAAAACAAAAACAAAACAGGATCTCCTAGGCTTTAAGGTATGATATAACCTCAAAAAAATACAGTGATACCTCTCCAGAAATCAAATTCATTGATATAAAAGATTTTTCAAACAAAGTATTTAGAAGAGCAATTTTAAACTCAAAGTGTTACAAGAAATCTCAGAAAAGCCATTCGAAAAAATACAAGAAAACTCAGAAAGTCAAGGAAAGCCTTAAAAACAAATTTGATAAGATCGAAAATAAGATTAATGAACAGAAGGCAAAAAATGTGATTGTTTAAACAAGAAATTCACAGATTAAGGAAATGAAGATCCTAATGAATGGAATTAAGAGTGCTACAGAAACCTATGGAGATGAAACAGATCAAATGGAGCAAGAAATTGGTGATCTCAAAGAGAAACCTGGAAGAAATCCAAGAGGAAGAAAAATAGATTAAAAATGAAAAAATATGACAGGAGTTATCCAATTCAAATAGAACGACCACAGAGTAGTGGGTGTTCCAGAAGGTGAAGAGATGAAAGGGGACAGAACATATGCAAAGAAATAATATCTTAAAATTTCTCAAATCTGGGGAATGATCTAAATATACCAGCACATAAAGCTCACAACACCCAGTTATTTAAATGTAAGGAAATCTACACCAATGCATATATGTTGGGAACAATAAGGGAAAAGCTTAGCTTAGATAAGTAAATGCCTTTGGCAGTGAAACAGAAACCTTGGTGCCTGGAACTCGGGGCACCCACCAGCAAGGAAAACCTTGGTTGGCTGGGTTTTTGATGTGCTGTCGAAATGTAGCAAGAAGTTAAAAATTAGCCAGATAGCTAAGACATTGTGTAACTGCACAGTACGGCTTTTGTGTAACTACAGTTATTTGAACAA
Organism: Solenodon paradoxus; assembly: GCA_004363575.1. Taxonomy (NCBI): domain Eukaryota; kingdom Metazoa; phylum Chordata; class Mammalia; order Eulipotyphla; family Solenodontidae; genus Solenodon; species Solenodon paradoxus. Next base: position 48,670 of record RJWH01001890.1, on the reverse strand, counting down.
TGTTTATAAAAATGGATGACTTATATCTTGTGCTTTGTTGAAGTACAACTTTCTTGTGTAACGACAATAAACACACAAGGAGTCAGATGCTCAGGGGATGGCCCTCGGAGGCACTCACCCCCTGTCCCCGCTTTCACTGTGTCTTGATGTCTAGTTTTTTTTATTCTCTCGTGGCCTCCTTCCTTCTCTCCCCTGTTCTCCTGGACAGAAATCCCAGCACATATCGAAGCAAAAGAATCAAAAGTTCAAGACAAAGAAAGAACATAAAAGTTAGAGAAAAATAGCAGGTAACTTATAAGAGTGCTCCCATCAGGCTACCACCAGAATTCTCAACAGAAGTTCCACAGGACAGAAAAAAGAGGAATAACACATTCAAAGTACTGAAAGATTAAAATTTCCAGAAAGAAATATTATACTCTGCAAAAATCTTAGATATGAGTAAGAGATAAAAGCTTTTGTGTTTGTCTTGAAAATTAAAGGAGTTTGCCACCACAAGAACTCTCTTATAAGAATTGTTGAAAAAGTTATTTTATCTAAAACAAAAGAAGCTTCATTAAAAATTAAACAAAGCACTAAACAGAATTTTTAAAAGAAAGGATAAAATGGCAGTAGCAAACCCTCACAAATCAATAATCACCCTGAATGTAAATGGTCTCAATTCATTAACCAAAAGGCACAGAATGACTGAAAATATAACCCATCTATATGCTTCTTGCAATAGTCTCACTTATGCTATGGAAACTAAGCTATATTGAAACAAAGCCAATTAAAGTGAAGCTATGGAAATTTATATTCCAAGACAATGGAATATTTAAGATTGCAGAAATTGCTATACTTATAGGAGATAAAATAAATTTTCAGTGAAAACAAGATACAAAGATAAACATATACTGATAAAGAGATCAATATGACAAGACAATATAGAACTATCCACCCAACATCTATTATCTAATATATAATACACATATCAACAAACCTAAAGGGAGTCATTGACAGCAACAAAATGAGTAGTAAGGGACTTCAACTACCCCACTTACAATAATGGACTCATAAAGAAAACCATAGGAATAAAAGTAAACAGTTACCTTAAATGATAAATTAGATGATATGGACATTACTGAGTATACACAGAAAATCCCACCTTAAAACAGAATACAAATTCTTCTCCAGTGCATATGGGATATTTTCCAGGATAGATCCTATGCTGGGACAAAACTCAAATCTCGATTTATGAAGATTGAAGTAATAGGTATCTTTTCTAATCACAGTAATATGAACATAGAAATAGAAATAAATCAAAAGAAGGGATAACCGCAAATTTGTGAAGTCTAAACAGAATGGTATTGAACAATTATTGCATCAGCAGTGAAATCAAAGGAGAAATTAAAAAAAAAACCTGGAGACAAATCAAAATGACGATTCAGGTTACCAGAATCTATCAGATTCAGAAAAAATGATACTAAAAGTAAAGTTTATAGTAATGCAGACCTACCACAATAAATAAGGTCATAAATCAAAGTGAGATCTGTTTTTACTTAAAGAAACTAGAATCAGAAAACAAGCCAAAAGTCACTAGAAGAAAATAAATCAAAAAGATAATTCAAAGTATTAATAAACTAAGCTGTTTTTAAGACAAAATACAGAAATGTTTTGTCAGACTCTCAAAGAGAATATTCAAATAAGATCAAAAATGAAAGAGAAATTACACAAAGGATTGGGTATATTTTTAAAAATCTAAACTATGTGATAGCATATTAAACAATCCTAAAGAAATGGACACATTCATAGAAACATGCGATATTCCAAAATTCAATTAAAAACCTGTGAACACATTGATCATGACTCAGGAAACTGAAACACTTATCAAAAACTTCTACAACACTAAAGGCCATACCAGAATGATTTACAAATTATTTCTATCAAACTTTCAAAAGAGGATTAACACTTAAGCTTCCATAAAATTGAAAAAGAATAAAACTTCTAAACACATTCTATGAAGCCAATATTACACTAAAACCAAAACAAGACAGACAGCACAAATAAAGAAAACTATAGGCCAATATCGTTGGTAAACAAAGATTCAAAACTCAACAAATTCCAGCAAACCAAATTCAAAAAGGCATTAAAAGAACATTAAAACACGATAAAGTGGTATTTATCCAAGAAATACAAGGATCATTCAAGATACACAAATCACTTTATGGAATACACTTTGTTGACAAAAAGAAAGTTATATGGTCATCTCAGCAGCATAGAAAAAACATTGAACAAGATCAATATCCATTTGTAATTTTAAAAGAATCCCAAAATTATTATACAAAGCATTCACCTCAACAGAAAACAGTAACAAATATGCTAACATCACACTCCACAGTAAGACAATGAAAAATTTTTTCTCTAAGATGAGGAGTAAGACAAGGATGTCCATTATCACCACTATTACAGAACATTAGTATAGGAAGTCCCAACCAGAACAATTACATAAGAAAACAGAAGTTATACAAATTAACAAGGAAGAAGTGAAACTATCACTAATTGTCTATAGGATATTATACATAGGTATTCAAGATTCCAGTGAAAAATTAGAAATAAAAACATTAAGACAGTACTTGGCAGACTACAAAATTCGAAAAGATTGTATTTCTTCAAGTAGATAATAAACTAGCAGGAAAAAAAAAAATCAGGAAATAAATCCCATTTATAATCACATCGAAAATTTAAATACCGGGGAATATATTTAGTCAAAGAGGTGAAAGACCTTGCAAAGAAAATCATAAGACATTGTTGAAAAACAGAGAGGACAAATAAATGGAAATCTATTCCATGTTCTTGAACTGAAGAAAATAACATGATTAAATTGGCCTTATCACCCTAAACAATATGCAATTCCAGGCTCTCCCTTTCACAATCCCAGCAATTTTCTTGACAGAACTAGAATAATAAATCATAAAACTTGGAAGTACAAAAGACCCTGAATAACCCAAAGTATCTGAAGGGGAAAAAAAGGAGAGATATCATCCTCCCCAACTTCAAACTATTCTAAAAGGTGGCAATAATCAAAATACCATGGTACTGAAAAACACAAACACAGAGTAATGGAACAGAATTGAGAACCCAGGTATACACCATACCTCTACAACAATTAATTTATAAGTCTAAAGCATAAACTTTTTTCAATAAATGATAGAATTGGATAGTCACATGCAAAAAAAGTAAAATTTGACCACTATCCAACACAACACATGAAAAATTATTTTAAATGGAGTAAATATTGTATTTAAGACCTGAAACTAAAATACATAGAATGAAAAACAGGCAATCCTTTCCATGACATAGGCCCTAGCAGTGTCTTTGGGAAATCAGTTCCAATGATAAAAGAAATTAAATGATACTACATCAAACCCAAAAGCCTCCACACAGTAAAATTAGCAAAAGAAAAAAAAAAAAAAAAGAAATCCTAACAAATGGGAGAAGATAATCTAAATAAACACTTCTCTAACCAAGGCATGCAAATGGGAAACAGTCACATGACAAGGTTTCCATCATGTCTAATTATGAGGGAGATGTAAATAAAAAAATGAATAATACTCTATCTAATAACAAATAAATCCAGTTCACTTGTTATATTGGGCAGGGCATAAAAGTGACCTCAGGAAAAAGTCACAACAGGCCTAGGGAAACATAACATTAAACACACGTACCCCAGCCCCACCTTACATGTACACATCACCATACTGCTACCTAGGGGAGAATATTGGTAATGAAAGGAGCAGAAACTGGTCTTTCTGAATCCTTCCCAATGCATAAAAGTTAATAAAAAAAAAAACTTGACTTAAATATTGAGCTTGGTAGTTAGGGAACATAGAAAACATGATACAGGGTTCATTCTTGAGTCCACTTAGGCTGCTAAAACAGAATACTTTATACGAGTAACTTATCAATAATACATTTATTTCCAACAGTTCTGAAGGGTGAAAAGCCTAAGCTCAAAGTACTGGCAGAGTCAGTATTGGATGAGATTCTGTTTCCTGCTTCATCTATACCAATCCTCTATGTCCTTACATGGCCGAAATATGGAAGGGGATTCTCTAGTACTAATACCATTCATGAGTATGAAGTCACCTCCCATCACACTGGGGATTATGTTTCAACATAGGAATTTGAGAGACTATAAATTCATTCAACAGAAGTCCCAGTAGTAAAGAAGGTCCTCAAGGAATATCTTTATCTAAAATTCTTAACTTATATGAAGATCCACTTCCAGGAATTATCATTAGCCCTATGATATGTCAGATTTGGTTTAGATACTCCTTAAAATAAAACAACCATCCTCCTATTTCTCTATAGTACTTTAGAGGTTAACAAGTATTTACAATAATGTACTCAATACAAAGTATTCTAATCTGTATTATTCCTTTTCTTAAAAGGCTCCTCACCCTATACTTCTCAGTATAGTTACAGAAGATATAGTTATCTTTCTTCCTCTCACTCACTGTTTAATAAAAATTGTCCTTGGTGAGTTCACAGATGATTGTCAGGTACTCTTTGTGCTGAGCAAGGAGACAAAAATCAGGCAATTTCTTCTCTAATGTGGGGCTTGAACAAAAAACATAGCTACCACGACTGAAAGCTCAAATTGGAATTCAATATGTAAAATTATTTCCTCATTCACCATCTCTTTTGATAATAATTATGTTCACTCTAATTTATGTTGACCCATTTCTCCTACCTCTTTTCTTATCATTATTTAAGTTAAATAAGAGAGCTCATCTTAAATACACACCCGGAATGTTACACCTTGGTGGCTTAACCTTTAAATTTTCATGATGTTGTCCACATGTTTTCCAGGAACCCAGGTTTGCAACCCAGGGCCAGGGGAACAATTAACATGAACAACGACATAAAATAAAGTGCTGCTTCCTCCTCTCTACAAATGCCTGCACCTTTCCTTTAAAAAAAGATAGTTAAAAAAAAAAAGAATTAAAAAGAATCTTTTGCTGATCCAAGTATACAAGGGATCTTCTTATTTGCCAAGAATTCCTTCTACCTTCTGTCTGGCACATAACATCATTTTACTTTAAACAAATGAGTTCTTGTTTGACAAGAATAAAACAAATACTCATCATAAATCAAATCAATGTGAAAAAAGAGCATACTATATGTAGCTGAACTATAATCATTCCTGGGGCCAAATGTAAGGTGCCAGAACTACTAGAGTTTTCTAACTCCTAGTGTGAGTCATTTAAACAATGCATTTCAGCCTTAGGAAGGAATAAGGTAACACATCCAATTAGAAAAGAACTGCAGAGAAGGTTGAAGAGGTAGAGCAGCTAAAGGCAGTCCCATTAGAGAAGTTTAACAAAGATATGCTAAAAAGATACAGAGGTTTCTGAGAACAGAGCAAGCCATAATTGTGTCTCAACTAAATACAAAGGGGGCATACCATAGTCACTAGAAATTGAACAAGCTCAAGCAACGAGTGCTGTTTAACAGAAGACGAAGGTAGTTTCAAAGACATAAAGTGGTTAATAATATTGAGTGTAACTATCTAATGGAAAGGAATATGAGAGCAAACATGTCCAATGAACCTAGCAAAACTGAGATCAAAGTTGACTTCGAGACACCTGAATAAAGCACAGGTAGTGTTACTGTTTGATATGACCTAAGATGCTATACACCATGCAAATCATAAAGGGTGGAGAGCATTTATTTTGATACCTCAAAGCCATCTTTGAATTCTGACTGTACCCCTTACCAGTTTTATGACTTTGCATAAGTTTATAAACTCTCTAAGTCTTTACTTTTTTATCCCTAAAATGAGGATAATACAAAGTCCTACCTGCAACACTTGTGAATATTAAATTAGATAATACATGGAATAGGTCAGGTACAACACCCAACCAATAGGAGAAGAAATTGATCTAGCATAAATATATTAACAGTTTAAAAATAGCAAAACAACGACATATTGTTTAAAAGTATCAAATGCCAAATATGTCTAATAAATTATTCACAAGATGACTTTTAAATGTGGGTACTTCACATTACGTGGATAGGAAAGAGGAGGGCAACAGTTCCGCAATTTCCTCTCAAGCAAACTTAATTTAGAGAAGTAGAAAAGATGTCATAGAAATAACTTTTAAGATAAAGGTCAAGGCTAAAGTTTTTTAATCAGAGCTTCAATCTTTTTCTCAGCACACAAAATTCCTACTGTCAGCAAAAAAGCAAAATGTACTTTTTTGGCAACTGATGCTACAGCCTTTGAAGAGCTTTGCGCTTCCATTTGAAAACAAGAAACTTGGTTTAAATGTATTATGTCTTCTCCATGATTACTACTTAAAATATACGGTGGCTTCAAAAGACTTCGAAGTAATATTTAACAAAAGATGATGGTCAGAAAACTAATAAAAAAATCAAAATGTGCTCAGCAGGGAAATGCAAATTAAAACCATGAGACACTAACATACAACCATCAGAATGGCTAAAATTTAAATGATGGAAAATATCCAGTGTTGAGAATATATAGCAACTAGAATTCTCATACACTCTTGGTACAACTATAAACTGGTACAATCACTTTGGAATTACTCACCCAAAGGCAACTCATATGACCCAGCAATTTCTCTCCTTAGGTATTATCAAACAGAAAGTCATACATATGCTTACTAAAAAATATAAAGTTTATAGTAGCACTACTAGTCCTAATGGAATTAATCTAGTGTACAATACCAGAAATGGACTTAGCAATGTTGAGCAAGTCAACGCAAGAGAATATATGCAACATGAATAATTAGACAAAGCGTAAATAATCTAAACAAGCCTATGATTTTAGAAATCTAGCCGAATGACATATAGGTGGGGAAGGTGGAGTGGGGGGTGGAAATATTACATTTCTTAATTTAGAAGCAGATTGTAAGGTCGTGTTCCTGTGAAAATTCAGTGACATGTGCATTTATTTATCATATATGTACTTCTCTTTATGTGTTCAATGCTTCAATTTTGTTTTAAAAAATATCTCTAGCATAACTATGCAATAATCCTAGATCAATTTCTTTGACATTATCAGACTTTTAAAGTTTCTTAATAAAGGTAAGAAATATTCAAATTCAAAACTCAAATTCTTTTCCAATTCTCAGGAATGTATATTAAAAAGAACTTAAGTAGCTAGCAAATACTGAGCAAATCCATTCTTGATCATCCCTTGCTTTTATGTAAATTAATGACTGTTACTTAGTCCCAGAAATTTGAATTAGTGCCTTTAGCATCCATTGCTTTGACAAAAAGACAAAGAAATTCAAGAAAGCACCTTTTTTTTTTTTTGCCATAGGTGGTCATAACTTATTAAAGAAGCTTATCTAGCATATCTTTAGACTAGTTCAGTTGACATATACAAGTGTACGCTAAAATGGACAAATAAGTATCCTTTGCTCTATAAGCTTAGTTTGATTTTATCTACTCTAATGAATTGGAAATTCATTTTTAATTTTATAAAATATTTTATTTATAATATATAATAAACATTTTACCCCAAAATCAACTATGTTCTTTCCAGTTAATATTGGAAGTAGTGAACAGCAGCAACAATGAAAACACATTCTCCCATTTTATTTTTTAAATCATTGTCAAGGAACTAGGTTCAGCATCAGCGAAAGTCTTGGCATAAGTATTATAGATTTATGTGGTTGGTCATGAGGGAGAATTCCCTGGAGAATAGACATCTGAGCTAGTAAATGAAGGAAAACAAAAACAAACAAAAAAAGGACTTAGCTAAGTAAAGAGAAGTTATCTTAAACAGACAGAATGATCAGAGCAAAGTTTTTGACATAGGAACAAGATGATGTCCTAGGACTAGTTTGACTAAGGTTGACTCCACAGAATCTTAAGGAAGTTATAGAAATAATGCTGGCAAAGTTACAAAGATAATTTATCTGAAGCCTCTTTGGAATGGTGAATAAATTCATTATTATCCAAAAAGCTATGGGAAACAAAGGGTGATAATTAAGGGCATAATAAAACATCTACTTTAATGATTATCACTGACACCATGCAGAAAATAAACTGAAACAAACAAGGATAGATGTGAGGAAACTCTCACAAGGTGAATGTTACAGTTTTCCGTGGCAAAAATCGTTAGTCAGAAAAACGGGTGTAATGGAGATAGAGGCATGGAATGGCTGATGACTACTGATGTGTTGTAATCAAAAGGACTTGGTTAATGGATTATATAGAGAGATAAGGCAAAAACAACAGTGGATTGCCTTTCAGTTGAAATCTAAGTACCGCTATTCATTGAGAAAGAATACTGGAAGAGATGCTTTTTGTTTCTTGGGGTTTTTTTGTTTGTTTTTTAACTTGGAAGAAATTGTAGTGATTTGGCTAATGTTTAAAAGAGTTGGAAGAGACTTCCGGACAGCCAAGAGCAGATTTTGAATGGATAATTAGTTACGTGGCTCTGTAATAAAGAGAGGAGCTCAGATTTTGGAGAGATGGAACTCGATGTAGCAATGAGTGTTCCACCATTTCAACAGAGCACAAGTTTTAGTATCCCTTATACATTTTTGTTTCTTTTGTCAAATTGTCCTACTTATAGCTTTTTACATTAGTTACATCTAATCCAGGGCAATACAGAATACCTCAAATACATGGACATCATTTTAGGACAAATAGAGAAGATCTAGAAGATTAGGATAATTAAGATTCCATTACTCAGATATTTTACAAACTTGCAGTGTTTGATATATATTTTCAAAAGAATTTTTAAATACTAATACCAGATGTTAAAAAGGAATTTAGTGATACAATTTCTGGAATCACTAAAAACTAGAGTAGAAATCAACAATAGAGATTTTATTGTATCTCTTAATAGCAGTGCCACTGTGATACATGACTAAATTTTTCCTCTACTTAAATGTTATACACCCACTCACAGAGGTTTCGCCTTTACAGAAAAGGAGTGGGTGGATTTCTGCAAGTGATATAGAAAGAAACTTGAAGTAACAACATCAAAATCACCTAGGCCAGTTCTCAGCTCACAGAGAGAAAGAGAGCAAAAGCAATAACTCAAACCTATTTTATCATCCTATATTAGCTGCAAACCTAGTGCCTGGGAAATTTCTGATTGGAACTTAGGGAATTGAAAGCAAGCCTTTCAACATGCTGTATTTTTATGACAAACTCAATACTTTAACGGCTTTATTTTTGTAGTTTATTATTTTATTGATCTCTAAGGAAAACGTGCAGTGAAAAGTTGGTATATTATTTTTTTCTGATAAGGAAATTAGCCAGACCCTGTTGCAGAAATAAGGTCTCAGTTTCTTCATCATTCTGCTTCACGTTGCATATATTTATAACTTACCCATCATTGCTAATACCACATTGCTATTATATGGTGATATAAAAGTGAATTTTCAAAGATTTAGAATTTTGTGGTTCTTTTTAAATTTGCCAGAAGTAGGAAAACATTAATGGGAAAGGAAAAACTAACAACTGTCATTCTCCTGACTTCATAGTGCTATTCTATTTCATAGTGCATGAACTCTTAAGGCCCTTTCACTGTATATCTGCCTAAAAACAAAGTAACTTATTCTTCATTATCTTCCCATGAAACACAAAATCCCATCAACAAATAAAAGAAATTTAGACTATTTCTGTATCTTACTGGAATATTCTTTTACTATAACCAGAGGCTTAAAATGTGATTTCCTTGACCTCCTTACCTTCTATGGAGATTTCTTTTATCCCAGGTCATCCATACATTACTATTATCGTATCTTTGGGCTTGTCTTGAACAAAATCACTTCTAACATCTTAAATTGAGGAATTCATCTTTGGGGAAACTAGTTACTTCTATCCTTTCAGTCCAATTAACTATATATATTTCAGCAAGTCTTCAGATTCTCAAGATTATTAACCCTATATCTGTTTCTTCACCTTCTCCCCTATACAATTCAATTTATTATAATCCTCCCTTCAAAACACATTTAACTGAATTACTTCTTCCATATTCATCTGGAAATATATATATATAATATATATATAATATATAATCTTAAAAATGCTATGTACTCGGCAGACAACTAAAATTCTTAAAATGTACACACACTCACACACACACACACACACACACCCCATATCCTCTAAGTTTGTGCCCTAATTTGCTATCTTTTTTTCACAAAACTTCTCTATTCTCCCAAAGATCTTCGTCCCACTTCAAGAAAAGAGAAATAAAGTAGAAAAAAAGGTAAGTCCTTTGTATTCCCACTACCTTCTTGATCCTTTAATTTCTACCTTCTCTTACGTTAAAATAGTCTCTCTTATGCCTTTGAACTGCCATCTTTCCCCTCTTCATATAGATGTCCTCTTGACTTAGCCAGAAATTTCATTCATCAATTCTGCCTTCCTCAGTCACAATACCTTCCTTCTCTTCTGAATTATTCCCAGCTTCATATAATCTAATATGTTCCATTTAAAACTCCCTTTGTCTTCCCCTCCCCCTTTAGTAACTCTTATTTTTGTGATAAAATTTTAACATCCACATTTCTGACTTTATGCTAATGTTCTCTGGCAATATCAGCATTGTGGGTATATTTCTTCTTTTGAAAAGTTTTCCTTTTCATCATCATGTTCCCTCTCTCCTGATTTCTTCTGGCCCTCATTTCTATTATGTCACTGTTCCTTGCTTTTTGCTGATTATAACTTCTCTACTTGATGTCTAAATATTAGAATTTCCTACTGCTCTATTCCATGCCCCTAATGCTATTTTTTTTATATATCTGAATACTTTCTTAAATAGTATCATTCAGTTTCATGACTTTAATCTATATACAGGGTGCCAATCTAAGGTAGCATCCAATGAACTCCTTGCTTACTTCTAAGAAAAATAACAAAATGTTCTTGACAGAAATAATGTCAGTGGGGAGCCCCTCCAACTTGGTGGTAAACCCAAGGCACCCAGGAACTCAGGGAGCAACAGACTGCTTGAGAAGATCACCTCAGAAATTCCATTCATCTGTGAGACTAAAAGTAGGTGGAGAAAGACATGTGGTGTGGTGACTAGACTGGCAGAGCTATAGCAGTTGCAGCTGCAGAGGCAGTGGGCAGGATGGCCTAGATTGCCAGGAAAGAGAAGGGAGAGTAAATATTGTGTGTTGGTACATACATTCTCTGAGTTAAGTTCCAAGTGGAACAGCTGAGGTCTGAACCCGTCCGCATAGCAGTTGAGAATCCAGCAAGGATCACAAAGAAGAGGACTACTCTCCCCTAAACCACCACCTTGGGATCCATGCTCAAGCAATTAAGAGAACCAAAACCATAGCAGATAATCTACCAAAACCCAGGTCTGGGATCCTACAGAGGCGGGTTCCCTCTGGTATCACTCACAGGAGCCAGACCCATCCTGAAGCCACAACAGTTACCCACCAATGCACACACCCAGCAGCCATCCCCCACTTCCCAACTCACCCTCTGATGCTGACTACAAAATCAAAATAGGGTAAAAAATTATAAAACAAAGCAAAAAGAATAAAACTAGAGTACTGCCAGCTGATATAAATAAAAGATAAGCAGCTCAGATCTAAGTCCCTCATGTAAAGGAGGAAAGCATAAGAAAGCACAAGATACTCTGGGACTCCATGGTATTATGACATCACAATGACACCTCACCAGAAGTCAAATTTGAAATCATGGAGAATTATATTTTAGCTGATACTGAATTCAAGCTAGCAATAAAAAAAGAAACTAAAAAGATTAAAAAAAATCAGAAAACAGTTAAAAGAATTACATGAAAAACAAAACAATTTAAAATATATGAGAATTCAAAAACAAGTCAATAAGTTCATAAACACCACTAAGGAACAAAGGGCCAGAATTGAAGTTTCAGATAAGAACTAACAGGATATTAGGGCATGAAAGATACATTAAATATGATGAAGAGTATTATAGAAAACTGTGGAAGCAGAATTGACCAAATGAACAAACAGATTAATGACCTGATTATAGAAATGTAGAAATGAATCAGGTGGAAGGAGAGATAGAAATTAAATATTAAAAAGTATAGATACGCCCTGAGAGCTATCTGACTCCATTAACAGCAAAATAAGGATAATGGGCATTCCAAAAGATGAAGCAAAAGAGAACAGAGAACTTACTCAAAGGAGTAATAGTGAAAACTTTACAAACTGAACATACAATGACGCCAATAAAACTACTGTAATCTAAATGCGAAAAGAATATACCAAGACATAATTTTTTAATCAATCACAAGTCCACCAAAAAAAAAAAAAAGTTAAAGGTGACCAGGGGAAAAAAGCAAATAAAAAACAAAGATATGCATATCAGGCTATCATCAGACTTCTTAACATAAGCTCTAAAGGCAAGGACATAATGGAATGACATTTTCAAAATATCCCAAGATAAAAACTGCCAGTCAAGAATAGTATATCCTGCAAAATCTCCTTTCAGATATGAAAGAGAAATAAAAAATTCCCTTGATGAAAATAATGCAAGGACTTTATTACCATGATATACCTTCCTTAAAAAAAAAAAAAGTTAAAAGATCCTCTTCAAGAAAAAAGAAAATTCATAAAATCTAGAGAAGTCAATAAATAGATAAGACAGAAAACAAATGTCAAAATGACAGTATCAAGCCATCATATATCAATAATCACACTGAATGCAAATGGACTGAATTAACAATTAAAAGGCACAGAAGTGGTTGTATGGATTAAAAAACAAAACCCAACTATGTGTTATTTGCAAGAGATTTGTGTAAGATATAAAGACAAAGTGAAAGAATGAAAAATGATATTCCAAGTTAATGGAGCATTTTAAAGGGCAGGAACCGCTATGTTCATCAGATAAAATGGAATTATAGTCAAAAAAAGGTAACTAAAGACAAAGATGATCATTACATGGTGATAAAGGGATCAATACAAGAGGAAGACATAATTATCAATATATATGCATGCAACTTAGATCCAAACATATCAAGTAAATCTCAAGAGACATAAAGGGAAATGCTGACTGCAAGAAAGTAATAGAGTTTAACACAACACTCACAGTAATGGGAAGCTAATCCAGATACAAAATCAACAGGGAAACGATGGCTTAAATGGCCAATTAAATGAGATAGACCTAATAGATATATAGATTATTTTACTTCAAAACAATGGGCAATAATTCTTGAAGTTGTTATGAATTATTTTCACAGGTAGACTATATAATTACACACAAAACAAGTCTTAATAAATTTACAAAGATTAGAATCACTAGCTACCATATTTTTGTATCATGATGACCGACATAAGAATTGAACATAGAGTGAAAGACAAAAAATCCAAACAGGAGTGGAGAATAGACAACATGTTACTGAACAACTCTTGGTTCTATGAGGAAATCAATGCTGAAATAAAATATCTGGAATCAAGTGAAAATAAAGCCATGAATTCTCAGAACCTATGACATATAGAAAAGCAGTAGTAACAGGGAAATTTATGCTAATACAGGCCTGCGTCAGGAAACAAGAAGAATCACAAATAAAATCTAAGCTTACAACAAAAGTAACAAAAACAAAACAAAACCATAAACCAGTAGTAAAAGGAAAATAAAAATTGAGAAATATATAAAATAGAGACTTAAAAAGATTTGAAAAAAATAGTTGAAATCTTGTTTTAAGTTCTTCGAAAAATTAAGATACCATTAGCTAGACTCAAAAGAGAAAACACAAAAATAGAAATAAAAGAAAAACTTACACAAGAATATACAGAAATACTGTGACTCATAAGAGTATTATAAACACATAGAAAAAATGGATAATGTAGAAATGATCTAATTATTAGAAACATACATTTCAAGACTAAATCAAGAAGAAATAGTAATCCTGAACATACAGATCACAAACAAGGAAATTAAAGAATCAAAATCCCTTCCTTCCTATCCTCCACCCCACTCCTCCAAAAAAGAAAAAGAAATCCCTGAACATAATTTCTCTAGTGAATTCTACCAATTAAAAAAAAAAAAAACTAATTCCCACATCTTTTCCAGAATATTTAAGTAAAAGGTAATCTTTCACTTTTTTGTGAAGCCAACGCTTCTGATTCTACAATCCATCAATGAGATAGAGCATCCAGTATTTCTTTTTCCTTTTGACTTATTTCACTTAGCATAATCCCCTCCAGTTCCACTGACACTGATTCTGAAACCAGGCAAGGATATCACCAAAAAAGAAAGCTATGAAGTTCTGATGAATACTGATGCAAATATCTTCAAAAAATACTAGCAAACCAAGTTTAGCAAATCATTAAAAGAATCATATACTACATCGTGTGAGATTCATTCGTTCAATATAAAGGTAAGTCAACACAGGCAAACACAGGCAAATCAATAAATGTGTGTATGCTATCAACAAAAGAACAAAACTCTTATGATCATCTAATAGACACACAAAATAGCATCAGGTAAGATCTGACAAACTTATGCTAAAAATCCTCCAAACACATTTATAGCTGGAACAGGTATTAACATATTAAAGGATGTACATGACAAACACTGCCATCATCACACCCCGTAAGGAAAAATAAAACAGCTCCTCTAGAATCAGGAACAAGGTAAGGATTTTCACTCTCCACTATTAATACGGTTTTGGAAATCTATGCTAGCGCAATTAAACGAGAATAAGAAAGAAAGAAATGAAAGTTATTTGCATATGACATAACATAGAGAAAACCCCAAGAGTTCAGTAAAAAGCTTCTAGAAAAAAAATAAGTAGTGTCAGGCTACAAAATATACAAAAATATGTGGAATCTCTAAAAAAGTAACAAAGTAGCAGAAAGAACACAGGAAAAATTTTATCATATAGACTTTCATCAAAAAAAGAATGAAATATCTTGGAATAAATTTAAGCAAAAGAAGTGAATGACCTGCTGTCAGAAAACTATTAGATATCATAAAAGAAAAGATACAAGATGGAAATATATTGACTGCTCATGGATGAGAAGAATTAGTATTGTTAAAATAGCCATATGACCTAAGGTAATTAGATAAAATGCAATTCCCCTCAAAATGTCAATGACATTCTTCACAGAAATAGATCAAAAAATCATGACATTTATTTGGAACTACAAAACATACCAAATGGCAAAAATATACCAAGTAAAAAAAGAAAAACAAATACACAGATTAATGGAACAGAATCAAGGGCCCAGAAATGTGCTACAAGTAAGTGGATGACTAATTTATGACAAGGGAGTCAAGAGCGTACATTGGGGCAAGGACAAACTTCAATAAATGGTGTTAGAAAAACTAGACAGACATGCGAAAGGTTGAAGTTAGATCACTACCTAACAACATATACACATAAACAATATTAAAATGGATTAAAGACTTAAATGTGAGACGTGAAACTATAAAATACTTAGAAGAAACCAGGGAATACCTTTTGAAATTCAGCTCCAATATAAGGGAAATAAAATCCAAAATATACAAATGAGACTAAAAAGTTTCTGCACCGTGTAAAAAACTCCTAAACTGAGAGGATATACTTGTATATCAAACGTTTGGCAAAGGGTTAATATTCAAATATATAAAGAACTCATAAAACTCAACACAGAAACAAGGATCCCATTGAAAATTGGCAGAAGAGATGAATAGAAATTTCTTCAAAGGCGGCATTAAAAGAGATCCCTCCTCTCTTATCATGGAAATGCAAATCAAAATGACACCTACAAGAACAGCATTTTCCAAGACTGTAAAAAACAAGTGTTGGCAAGGAAGTGGAGAAAAAGGAAACTTTAACACTATCTGTGACAGTGTAAATTGGTGCAACTCTTATGGAAAACAATATGGAGATTCCTTGGAAAAATTAAGAATGGAAATTCTATATGAC
The DNA here is from genome assembly GCA_004363575.1 of Solenodon paradoxus. Classification (NCBI taxonomy): domain Eukaryota; kingdom Metazoa; phylum Chordata; class Mammalia; order Eulipotyphla; family Solenodontidae; genus Solenodon; species Solenodon paradoxus. Next base: position 32,790 of record RJWH01001890.1, on the reverse strand, counting down.
CCATTTAGCAGCTATCTGATATTTACCATAAAATTGCAACAACACTAATTGAAAGCGATAGGCACTGATGTTTATTTACAACAGCCAATAGCTGAAAACAACCTAGAAGACATAGGCCTGCAGACACATGAAAAAATGATTCACATCACTCATCAGAGAAATGTAATTAAAACTACAATGAGATACCATCTTACACTATTGAGAATGACCTATATCAAAAAGTCTAGAAATAACAAGTGTTGGAGGAGGTGTGGAGAAAAGGGAACCTTTTCCTTCACTGTTGGTGGGAATGTAAATTAGTGTAACCTCTCTGGAAAGCAGTATGGTGATTACTCAAAATAAATAAACAAATAAATATGGAACTGCTATTTGATCCAGCAATCCCACTCCTAGGTATATACCCAGAGGATTCAAAATTTCTAATCAGGAAAAATTCTTGCACCTCTGTATTCATAGCAGCACAGTTCAGAATAGCCAAGTCATGGAAACAACAGAAATGCCCAGCTACACAGGACTGGAAAAAGAAGCTATGGTACAATAAATCGTGCCCTTTGCAACAATCTGGATGGAACTGGAGGGGATCAAGTTAAGTGAAATAAGTCACAAAGAAAAAGAAATATAGGATAGTTTCACTTACATATATGGAATACATTGAAACAAAACAAGTAAACTGAAAAAACCCACAGGATTCAGTCGATTGCTGGATGATGGGGAAGGAGAGGTGGCAGTGGGAATGGAAGGAGAGAGGGAACAGGGTGGTAATGGGGGACTCTACAACTCTGATGGTGGGTGTGGTGTATAATGCCCAGAGACTGAGAATTGAGTGCAATATCTTAAAATGAGCATGGCTTTTTAAACAAAAGAAACAATAAAATCATTATATATATATATATATAT